>JAVQJD010043590.1:0-24595 GCA_036023655.1 Nannoperca australis
GGCTTCGGCCGGTGAGTAGAGCCGTTCGTGACAGGGCTGGGGTGCGGCCGGATGATGGTCGCCCCTCTCCTATCTCGCACCGCATGTTTGTGGAGAACCTGGTGCTAAATCACTTGCAAACTCCCCACCTGCTGTCAGCATCCACTCGCTATATTCACACATACTAACATACTAATCTCCAAAGTCCAGTGATGTCCACACAACCTATAAAACACACAATATTTACATACTGGCCAACTTATGCCTGCAGCCACACATCATCAACTTTGAGAATTGAGCAGTGAGGCTGCTGCAGAGAGATAGTGTGTGTACTGCGCAGAGCACATCAGTACACGTGTGCACTGATAGGGGGCAGTGTGGCCATCTGTGTTGGTTTGCCACCTGTGAGCTGTAGCACCAGCTAAAGCGGAACCTTCCTCCTTGTAATTACTTCTAAAATCAGGAATCATTCTTATGACTAGCTGTCCTTTTTGTATGTGCTTCAACAGCCTATGGGAGCATGTATTGACTGCACTTAGTGCCCAATTAGGAAGTATTATCTCAGCTGAACAATTGATGCTTTTACATGGACATTTTACCGCCAGGATCTTAGTGTGTATGCAAGTTTGTCTTTATATTTCTGCAAGCTTTTACCTCTGCGGGATTTTGAAGTATTACCGTGATTGTTCCTTACTTTATGATAAGCTGTATGTGTGTATGCGTGCAGTGGATGTGTGTGAGAGTCTATTGCACATTGATCACAAAGGAAAGGCTTACAATGGAGGGGAGTAAAAGTAGGCCCCTGCAAAGCCCTGGGATTTAGCTGCCAATCCCGCAACAGCAACAAAGGTCTTGTAAGCATTAGAAGACACGGTATATGTTGGCACTCTGCAAACACAGGCACACACTTGCTCTCCCTCTCTGTCCTGCAGGGTTGCATACATTATTTAAGGGTCTGAAACGCAACCCCAGTGATTGAGAGCTAGGACAGAAAGCCTGTGGGGACGTGGCACTGCTTTTGGTAGTGTTGCTGAGCTGAGCGCTGCTGAAGTAGTCGGTGGAAAAAGTGTGGAGGTTTGGAAAGGTGTGATCCGACTGAGCAGAAGTATAGTTCCCCACCAGATTAACAAGGGGGCTTCACAACTCACGCATAATTTGAATTCCTTTGGTGAGAGAAAATCAGTGGGGGAGAGATGATCTTTCTCTTCCACAAAAATCGTGTTTCATCCAATTCCCTTGATTCCACTGTCATTTTATGGAGACTCACAGAC
Organism: Nannoperca australis; assembly: GCA_036023655.1. Classification (NCBI taxonomy): domain Eukaryota; kingdom Metazoa; phylum Chordata; class Actinopteri; order Centrarchiformes; family Percichthyidae; genus Nannoperca; species Nannoperca australis. The sequence goes on from JAVQJD010043590.1 coordinate 1,251, forward strand.
TAATCTGGCCCTTTCTGTTTTGTTTGTGGTTATACAAATATAGAAATGGAAATCACTTCAGTTGTTTCAAGGAAAATGTGATTTTCCAGATGGGATATGGAACTGAAGTACTTGTTTTCTCTCTCCTCTCGCAGCCTCACTCAGAAACACATCAACACTTGGATACACCCACAGCCCAAACACACTCACACAAAATACTAACTGCTGCAGAGATTGTAGATTAGATGACCTCTAGAGGGTTTTAAATAAAGGATGCAAAGAACAACTACATGTAGTTCTTGTCTTGTGTTACATAACTAAATGATTCAGATGCTAAACTCTTCCTTGGTTTGCCAAGGAGATGTAATTACTGCTTGGATTCAATTCTCTGGCAATTTCTTGCTTTTTCCATCCAGGAAGTGTGACATCCTTATTCTGCACAGAAATCACATGGACCAAAGTAGTGCTTTATGGGGATTTTGTTTTCCTGGTTTGCGGTTACCGTGTGGTAGCTTTTCGCTGTAGATGAGGCATTCCAGTGTGCGACAGTTTGCTTCTTCTATCTAGAAAAGGCTGTATGCTCAGTAGCTTTCACGTTACAGTCTGATTTCAGTTCTGCTGATCGGCAAAGCTTCGCTGATCTCAGACTGAGTTAAAGGCTTAGAAGTGGCAGCGTTTGATTGAGCTCCATTCACAGGGACAAATATTTCCATTGATTGCTCTGACAGACACTATTTTTAACTGCTATGCACCTGGGAAACTTGTGAAGAAGTTACAGATGGGCTACTATGACAACCAGCAGTTGTGATATGCCACACTTGTCATATCTCCAATTGTATTGCCATATTTAGTAATTTTGTAAGTTTGTAATTACTTGTAGGTACTTTACATGTTTGGTGGATTTAGATGCATTCTAGCCAGACTCATATGCAATCTTTACTGTGGAAATAGCCACTTACTGTCTGGATTTCTTAGTACATCAATAATTGGTCTCTGTTCTTGTGATAATGGCAGTTAGCAATTAGCCGTCGTTCTGTTTCATTAAAGCAACAAGGAAAAAATGGCTCCAGCTATTTCGAGACATACGATCAATGACAAGGCGCACTGAGCTGAGCTGTAGCGTTTATCTGATCCCTGATCAGTTCAGCCACTGACTGATCTGTATGGGTGAGAGAGTGGTGTTAGTTACAACCGTGAAGACAACCCAACTGTTGTCTTGCTTGTAGTTTGTGTCAGGTTGTGTACAGCAAAAAATTCTTCTTCTGCTATTTTTATCAGTTACCAAACAGCTTCAGGTACATTATCACCTCCTTCTGGACTGGAGGCGAGCTGACCCTGATTTACATGTAGCCCCGGAAAACAAAGACGAATTGTAATGACATTTGTGATGTGGCCAACAGAGACATGTCACTACATGTACATGAAAGTGTCTTACATCTCATGAAATACCTGAGACAACATGAGAAAAGGAGCTAAAATTGAGAGAGGGAAATGTAAGAGACACAACTACCTTGTAGCCCGGTGGGCAAAAACAGAACAGAACAGAAGAGTTTAATCTCCACACCTTTATTCTCATCTATCCCCATCCTTCCCCTCTGGCTCTTTCCATTTTCTTCCCCTCATCTCACTCCTGCAGGGTCAGAGTTCAGCTTGGAGATAAGGGAATTGAAACAGGATTCTCTCTTCCTCTCTGTCAGACTATCTGACTATACACTGCAGTGATCAGTCCCCTCTATCTGTCCCCCAGCACAGGTCTCTGTGATGAGCTCGAACAGGAGTCATCTTTCTGGGTGCCCGTGTGTGTGTGTGTGTTTTTGGAACCTCTGTTGCTCAGCCATAATACTATACTACAAGACACACTTGCACACACAGTCCTTCTTTCCTCTCTCTCTGTAATCTTCAACCTCCAGCTCCAGGGTAACACCACTCACTGTTATGTCTGTTCTGACTATGCAAACATGCTGCAGTCCAAATTAATGGACATGTACATGGGCACAGCACAAGGCAGCCCAAAAATCCGTCATCTGGAGCAGCTATTTGGTTAATGAATGCCACTGTCTATCACTGCACTATTTACAGTATTGTAATGAATGTTACGGTCGTGAAAGGACATCTGCGGAGAAGACTCTGCTAATGTCATCTTTGCTTGTCAACCAATTACCATGCTTTCTACTTCAGACACTGTGGCTGCTGTCATGGCAACCAGAACTAACAAAAAACAATTCTAAAAAAGAAAATGTGAAAAGCTAACTGACTGTTCCAGCTGGGATGCTCTCAGGATCGCTGCCATGAAACTTTGCAAGATGTGGCTGCTCGCCCGAGAACGCTGACACAGCATCAGCTTACGCTCATGATTAGTGTGCTGCCGTGAAACCCGCGACTAATGGTCTATCAACACTGGAGTGGGGTGTGCTTATGCTGTTGCTTGCCACGTGTTGTCAGTTTAATTTCATACTTTGTGTCCTGTGAATCATAAGTTTTTAACTGAAGTTGCAGGTAACTAGGTGCTCAAACTGCATCATGAGAGAACAAGACGATGAGTTCTTGGAGGCGAAGCTTCAAACAAAGCCTACCCTACAGAGCACAGTCTTCTGCTATGAATGAGTGCTTGGAGAGAAGATATGCATCGATAGACAGATTGAACCATACGAAGAGGAAGATCGATGGGTCATGCCGGATGCTGTGATTCACAGACACCCAGAGAAAATTAGAAGATGAGACGCAGAGATCGGGCCTGAAAGCAAAGGATTATGGGGAGAGTGCAGATGTTTGCTAAATAGAGAGAAAGCAAAGGGAGCAGGAGAAGTGGTACACAGAAGGAAAAACAGTGGCAGAGAGGGCCGAGGGAACAGATGGAATATGCAAGCGGGAGTGATCAACAGGACGTGAGAGTGGGAGAAAAAAGATGTTCTGATCAATAAAACAAAACAAAGACAAGAAAGGAAACTGGCTGGAAAGAGAAAAGGACACATGACTGTGATGTTACTGTTGATCTTCAAGAAACTCTTAAGTCAAACACAGATCAGCAGAAAAAGGAAGATATAATTACTACACCATTTTATCTCAACCTGACATCACAACCTCCTTTTTTAATTTCTTGCCTTCTCATTTCAGTTTTCCCCATAATTTCTTCTTTTCCTAGTGTCTTCCTCCTCCTCTCTCTCTGCTCCCCTTCTGCTGTACCCCGCCTCCGGCATACAGCAAGCCTCGACTATAAACTACAGAGAACAAGCCCAGGCGGGGAGAACAGGATCTCAGGGCCTTAACGTTGCAAATGATTTTTCTTCTCACCAAACTAGCTGTTGGACGTCCTCCACTGCGTTTGTGTTGTGAATGGAGGGGGCTGAATTATTCATGCTATTGCTAATGGCTTAAATGAGATATTCAGAGTAAATTCAAGTTTTACTTCCTGGGGAGTGCCCTAGGCATGGTGGCAAAAAATATAGAAACGTGAAATGCACAAGACACACTTTTGAAAAAAGAAAGCACACTTGCTAAGTGCATATTGGGATACAAGGGATGCACTTGTACACCCATAGGGATTTTTATTGTTTACTGAGAACAATGAATTGAATCCCCTTAAAATGAAATGATCCTGAAAGTCTGTACCATTTGACATTTTGCCTGTGTTGATTTCTCACCAAATGATAAATTAGAAGCAAACATACCATATTACGTCAGTTTTAGTCCACCTTTAAACAAGGCTACCAGCAAATAAAACATCACCTCAAGTTGTCTTTTTTTTTGTGTGTGTTGTGGTTGTGATGGTACTTACAGAGTAGGGCGAGCAGGAGTGTGGCGAGCAGCACGAGAAGGCTGGCGTAGTGGGAGTGGGCAGAGCTGCAGTGCATCTTGTTTTTCTTACAGACGCACACCTGAACTTTGACCTCTGTGTTGTTGGACAAAGGGGGCACCCCTGAGTCAGTGATGAGCAACGGGAGCTGGTAGTTGGCTTTCTTCAGACTGTGCAAAAGCATGATTTGGGAGTGTGTGGCTGTGGGGGATGGACAGAGGAAGAGGGAGGTTTATTAAAGTGGAAGTACAATAAATCCCCCATCCTGCATGTATTGCCCATATATTCTGCATTAACAACATCCCATTTTGCAAAGCAGAACTAAGTAGTATGTGAATAAAAAAAAAAAATGGACACGACAGGCATTGGCACCACTTAAATTGCATAAGATTGTTACACTTTGTTGCATCACACTTTAAAATTCCTTAAGAGACTCAAGGGAAAATACTGGAGCCAGTTCACTTCATGCTCAAATGTGCCACAATTTGCACATTTTATACATTTACTTGTCTGCCACGGCCAAGAAAGGTGACTCTTAGTTTTGTATCTAATAAGAAATGTTACATTGTTAATCTGTGTGCTCAAAACAATGTCACATGGCAACCAATAAGGCAACAGTCTTTTTTACAAATCATCCCCCCTCTCTGGTTATTCTGGGTATTTTGATATGGCAGAGTGCAGAGGGAGATGCAGATTTTCCCAACGTTTCTACAAACCCCGATCAGCGCCTGCACCATCAAATCTCCCTCACTACATTTAGAAAGATGCCTATCCTGGTAATCTATTTTAAACATCCTGTACTTCTTGATTGTGTTATTGTGTTGATCTGTTGAAGCAATTATCACGTTACACTTCAGGCACTTTCATATCCAGGTGATAACACGTAGCTTGGGTGAGAAATTAACAGAGAAACCACCGTAACGTGTAGTAAAAATCCTCCAGAACAGCTTCAGTGCTTATTGGCACAGAATTTGTTATTATTATTAATGTTTATAATCATTTGGTCCCATGACTCTGAAGGCCATAATTTATGACTCAAATTGTTTTCAATCATATTTCTTCACTCATTTATATAGGTTTATTGTTTATAAAGGAATAGTTCATTATTTTGCGAGTTACTCTAATTTCAATGAGAAAATTGAAGCCACTCTCATATCTGTCCCTTAAATATTAGGCTATAGCCAGCACACAGTTAGCTTAGCTTAGCATAAAGACTGGAAACAGGGGGAAAAAGGTAGCCTGGATCTGATTGTTTTTACATTTCCGTTTTTGTATGTTATATCTTGCTTGTATTAAACAATACAATAGAAATTCTGTTAGGCTAGCTGTTTCCAGTCTTTATGTTCAGCTAAACTAACCACTGCTCATGGTGCCTTTAAAGCTATCCTACAGACATAGTGTGGTATCAATATTCTCATCTTACTCTTGGAAAAAGAGTAAATAAGTCAATTTCTCTAATCTTTCACCCATCTCTATGTTAAAATTGACTAACTTTAACATTTGTTAGACATATTTATTGAAATCCAATTTTTATTTTATTGAAATGTATTGAACGTTTTCTGGTACAGGATATAAATCCTCTATACCAGACTCTACAACTCAAACCCACACACACCAAAATACAAACAAAAAAACACAATAAACAAGTATTTGACAAAATCACAAATCAGCCTCATAATAATACAAAATATCCTTTACTGACCAGAATTTATCCATCTATATCTAAGTGTTAACTTATGGGGCTAGGGTTTTGCCTGAAAATAAAAATGAATAGCGTGTGTTTAAATGTATCTGTCAGTGTTCACAAACCAATTCAGGATCTGAACACTGTATTAAGGATTAAAACTAGCTATTGCATTTCAAGCCAAAAAATACCTGAAGTTATTTTCATAGAGAGCTACACTTTCAAGGTATTACCACCAGCTGTCCTACCTCTGGTTCCACACACACCCACAGACACACATAGCAGAGATGAGCACAGTGCCAGTCCATTTCACTGGGAGCAGGCTCTTTCTCTGCTGGCCCTATCTGTCTCTTCCAGCGGTGGTGATTGAGGAGTGTCTGTACCTCCCTCTCCCGCTGTCAGTCATGGCTAATACCTCTGGGCAGGTTTTAGCTCTGCTCTGTCACTCAAACACACACACAGACAGCGCTGCTGGTCATGCAACCCTGAATCTATGTCTTGGTTGTCTGTCTGTCCTCTTCCCCTCTTCCCACCTTGTATCATTTTTCTGTTCTTACTTATCGTGTGATCTACTAACATCTGCAGCTAAGACTTCTCTGATCTGTATTCAGCACAGACTTATATTCACTCTGTGTAAATATTCTTGCAATGAAATTTACTGTTGTGCTTTGGCAGCTTTCTCTCACTCTACTCACACCTTGTTCAAAGCTCTTGGTGAAAAGAAAAATACTGAGGACATAATATCAGGAAAGAAAAAGTGAGTCACATATACTAAATCTAATTTTGTGGTGCGGTCTATTAAGGTTATTGTTGGTGAACTCTCTTTTCGTGAAACATTTAATTTCTTAAACTCCATTAGGTCTAAAACTGTTGAGCTCAGTTCAGTTCAAGAGCATAAAAATCTCATTTCAAAATAAAACACTCACAATTGACTCTGGTAACCTTCCATGTTTTATCTAGGCCAGGCTGTTTTCCCAGTTCTATCTTAAAGGGTGCAGCATTGGGCGGGAGGTCCTTGTCCCGCCCCCCAACTATGGCCACATTCATATCATGGGTGTCTTCGCACACTCGTGCTACCGATGGTACCACATAGGGGGCATTGTCATTGTAGTCCTCCAGGTGAATGACCAACGTGCCGGTACCGGTGGCTGGTGGACTGCCTGGAAACAAGCAAAATAAACACATATAAGGAATAGGATAGGGAAAAGAGTTCATTGGTTCACTCTGCCAAATGTTGTGCTCTATTGTAGGCCTGTATGCTCATGATTGTATGGAGAATGGGAACAATAATGATCTGGGCAGATGTGAAAAGCGCAATAACGCAATGTGGCTGCAGTAAAACATGGTGTAGTCATGATTATTCTAAAGTTCATTCTCCTTTAAATGGTTTTCATTCTGCAATGTCAAAATGCTTTCAGTTTAAACCAGAGACCAAAACAAGAACTGATGCTTTTCAAAAAACATAATGCTGGTAAACTTTACAAGATCAACCCTGCTCTTTTCTACTCAGCTGACCTACTTTAACGGAAACAAAACAAAAACCTGTGTCACATTTAATGTCAGAAGAGCCAGAATAACAGAGGCTCATGTTTACAAAAGAGCATTTTGATTTGGCACACGGCCGTCTTCTGTGTTTTGTATGAGATTAAACCTTATTGAAGGATGCTGGGTTAAAAAGCAGCTTGGCTCTCCTCTATTACTGCTCTCTGTTTCACTGCGATTACAGGTTATTAAAAAATCCACACGGCATTCACAACAGCTCCAGAGGTCAGTCTGCAATTAACACCTAAAGACAAGATCTGTAATTGGAAAATGGGTCTCCTCCACCCCTTCAAGGTAAAAAAAAATATTTGCAGACAATTTAGGGCATAGAGGTGGGGGGAAACAAGTTCAGATATATGTGCAATAAATGTCAAGTGATGCTGGAATGAAACTCAGTCCGAGATTTTACAGTGCTGTTAGAGAAAGCTGCACATGCTGAGCAGGAAATGTTCCCGCAATGAAATGCTGATTAGGTAAAAGTTTACTTTTTAGGACAAACATAAAAAATAAACAAAAAAATAACTAGGATATTTTAAAGTCAAAATAAGTCAAAATATGACACATGATTTCATAATAAGCAGGTTTGGTCAGACCCAAACAAAATTTTAACCAGATAAAATGCAGCTTTTCTGATCCATCACTGAATGTATGCACTTTACAGTGATAACTGTGGCAGATTCAAAATTCTTAGTAATTTTTGAAATAATGGGTCCTTGATTTCAAATAAAGGTACACAAAAGAATTTCCATCTGACTGCTTTTGTTTTTGCTTGGCTGAAATTACAACTTACTAATGCAAAGCTATGATTGGCCAATCAGGGTTTAGGATTTAGACCTATGGATTCTTAAAAACCCAACATCTACACTAACCAAGAAACAACTAGTAGCTCAGTGTTCCAACATTCGCAAGTGGAAGCTGCTATCACAACTAGAGATTGAAGAGGTACAACAAGAATGCTACGGCAAGGGGGAGCCAGGACAAAAGGTCAGCGGGGAGATATCAACATCATCATTTCCACCCGAGATTGGGTGAATGGAAACCATAAGGAGCAATATCCTCCATGGAGAAGGAGGCTGGAGGCCAGGATTAACGCAACACAGAGGGAGGTGAGCCAGCTATCAGACCTACAGAAAGGTGTGATGAAGAAAGAGCTGCCTAAGAAGTACAAGCTGTCCATACCTGAGGCCCTGGAAACTGCCAAACAAAGACTTCTTGTTTATACAAAATGTATTTATGTATATACACTATATAATGTTACACTCCACTTATAAACAGACTATATTTTTTAAAATTGGTACTTTCAAACCCAAGCACAGAACGTTTTAAATTTAGATGTCACATACATATATTATGGATGTAAACATGCACTGCAACAGACTTATCCCACATACTGCAAGTCCTCTCTCTGTATATGTACAGAAACTGCTTACCTTGAAAAATGACCCCAGGCTACATTAGAGAAATGTCAAATACGCTTGAAAATAATTCAGATGGAAAATTTCTCATCTCCATGCTGGGGCTTTTTATTCACACACAACCTCTTAAACAAAAGCAACATAACGTGTTGCCCAGGATGCTAAATCCTTCTGGCAGAGAGATGGAAGCAAGTATCCAATTGCTAAATATTTACTATTTGTGTAAAGGCATGAGCGTAAACCTTAAAGGCATTTGTAGGGGCCCATTCTCTAGGATAATGGCAGTAATCCAACTTCATATACACCCACACAGACACCTGCCCACACACACAAGAGGCTACTCTTCATCCCTGCATTCCCACCAACCCACATGCCCCGGGTCAATTACAAAGCTGAAATACTCTCACTGTACCAGTACAAAAGTAGCAGTGATAACAGTAAGTAATTATACTTCCATCAGATTTTTTAACTCCCTCTAAAAACTGGGTGGGTGGAGCAGCAAGATTTTTACATCAAACAGAAGACACAAGAGAAATGAATGATGGATGGGAGAAGCAGACTGTCTTATATTATTATGTCTTATATTCACCTGCAACAAAAACATTTTAGGCTTTATAACAGCAGTCTACAGAGAAATAATTTCTACAACTGGTAAGTGTTTATCAGATAATCATCATGATCTGTTTGTTTGCTAAGCTCCAAACTTTAATTTCATTCTCAGCTGTGAAGCAATCAGGAGATGGTGATTGTAAGAGAAAGGGAGAAATCAAATGTAATGGTAGCAAGGTTGGCATTACTACTGTATCATAATCGTGAAATGACTGCTATCTCCGCACACGGTTGCTTTTCTGTATACAGTTAAGAAATGAAACAAAACAGCAAACAGCCCTCATAAACTGTAGATAGGTGCAGCTGTGACAATATCAGCAGCAGATCAAGAGCAGAGAGGAATTACTTCAGCAAAAGCAAACAGAAAATGTGTTCAAAAGCAAATCAAAGACAGTAGCTTTTCAGGCGAGACTCTAGATAATCTATTATCGCTCGAGAGGTGAAACCATGAGAGTAAGGATGGGGCTTGGATCCCCCGTCAGCGAAAAAAATTCAAATTTCAGCCCATTTGTAGTGGGAGAGGCCGTCTCAGTGCTTGGTTAGCTTTAAATGAAGCTGTTTGGCTTCTTAAATGAACACTCCCCACTCTTAATCACAGTTTTTTTTCTGCTCCTCTCTTCTCCTATTCCTCATTATCTCCATAGCATCATGCCTGTGTTATCATCAGCCTGCCTCGGCATCAATGGAGCTTGTCTGCCGGCCTTTACTTCACACCGCTGTGTCACCAGACATCTGAATAAATATACTGCAAGGTTCTAAAGGAGACTGGCAATTTATGGATCTTTGTGGTTACAACGTGTCTACGCATTTTTGAGTGTTAGGCACTAAAAAGAACATGAAAAGTTAAGTAGGCAACATTTGAGAAAGAAAAAAATTTTTCAGGGTGAACTTTTAAGTGTAAAAGACTGTCCTCTCATTGTCTTGTTGGAGTTCAGTGTTGAAACTGTATACATTGTCACATCAAGCTGTCCAGCAGTTTTGGCTGGCAGCAGAGTTCCTGTCTAATTAACAGGGGTTTCAATCTCCATGTACATTTGTTGCAAAGAAAAAATATCTGAGTCCAGCCTACAAAGGGCACAGACTACTACTACTACTACTGGCCAAATCAATGTAAAACAAGATTAAAATGAGGACAAAGGTCTTTGCTGACTGCCTTTCAGAAAGTGTGTAATCCTGTAAGGCCATGTTTGTGTCATTCAAGGCTTTACTCTCTTACTTTATGAGAATCTGGCTTTGAGTGATTTACTCAGTTATTGAGATGTTTTGGAAATTGCTACGTACACAAATTGTCAGTCTTACTGGCCATTTTGGTGGACTCTGTAATGAAGCAACAACCACAGCAAATAATTAATGTTTACATCAGTTTATCACACTGTATACCTCCATGTTTGTGCCCATATTTCCTATCACAATAAAACCGGATGGAGCATTATCGCCAACATTTGACTGCAATTTTTGCCTGCCAAAATATCTGCCAGCTTGTTAACTCAATTGATTTCAATTTTATTCAAAAATGAATAAAAATGTACGTTGTACTTTTAGTGCGGTTTTCACTGTAACACTCGCAAACCCCCGATTTTCATAGGTTCATAGGCCATTTTCATTGGTTTGTGGTTCCTCCACATCCACTATATAACCAAGATGATGACCAGCGTTCCACATTTTTTGACTATTATGAGTACACCACCCGGGTTCTCATAGTGCACTGCATTTTGCCATAACTATGAGTGGTTGCACACTTGAGATAGCAAGTGTATGAACGCAAATTGAGACACAGCTTAAGAATCTATATGCATGCTAGCAACCTGGAACTGTGCTAAATGCTAACGTCAGCATCCAACATACTCACAATGACAATGCTAACAGATGTTTAGAAAGTTGGTATTTACCATTATTTATCACCAAGAGTTTCCCTAAGAAACTTTGACCTAATGATGGTGTTAGGTACACTTTTGTGGCAATCCATTTAAAAGTTGTAGAGACATTTTACTAAAAAACATCAACCTCATTGTGGTGCTAAATGAAAAGTCAAGGGCCACCAAAGTCAGTAGGATTTATTACCTGGGGACAATGTTTGTATATTAGGATTGACATCTTTTTCTGAATAATCCTTCTCTCCTTGTCTTTATTACAGCTCATCTCCCATCAGCAGTGGTCGACCCTGAACATTGCAATGTAGTGTAAAACTTAATCCCAATGTGCCTGTAGGTAAATTAGGTTTTGTCAAATCTAAAGTAATCCAATCACCTTTGAGGCTCTGACATTTTGCATCTTGCTAACAGGTTAATATAATATAAATGGAGATAGAAATTCCTGCACTGATTTACTCTTCACAGACTGCTCTCCATTATTTGCAGTTTAATTAGGTTGCAGTCAGAAAGTTTTGAAACTTGCATGAGCGAAGTAACTTCTTTATTCAAGTGAAGTGTTTTTTTGTACAAATGAGATAGTATATGACGAGATGATGTATTATTTTCACTGAAAAATTGAACAGTCTAAAGCCAAAATTAACTTTATACAAGTGGGGATTGATTCTGATAAATTGGTTTCAGAGCAGGAATTACATGAATTAACGAGTGAGATTAGGTTTAATTGTCTCCAAAAAAGTCTCAAATATTAAAAGCACCAAAGCTTCAAGCCAGTTCAGTGAGAGAACCCCAGAGTAACCCTGAGTAAAGCACCACCGCTGCCACGCAACCAACTGTAGGCTTTAATTGTACGTGTCTCTGATCGGAGATTAGCTTGTACTTGTGGTGATGGTCAAGGTCAAAGCCTACAAACAAACAATAACCCTGTTCATTAAGTACTATGTAAATATTCACACAGACTGAGTATCCATTCAACATAAATTGGTCTGGCTCTTTTGATGCTCAAGAATGTTGACCAGATAGTTGCTAAGTCTGTCTGTCTGCTGTTTAGCACTGGCAGGTAGCATAAAGTTGGCTTATTAGAGCTTTTTAATAGAAAACAATGCTGATGAGAGCAGTGAGAATGAACCTAAACAGTAAAGTTGTGGGCCATAAAACCACATTGTCATGTGATCCATTTAATAAATATGAATTATAGCAGCTTTAAAGTAATAATGTAGTGATAATTTAAAGAACATTTGATGATGATGAAGAAGCACGCCATAAAATGTTCCGGGACTGCTAGAAACTTATTTAATTTAGATCAGCTCAATTAATATAATATTGAAAAGTCAAGCACATCTAACTCATAAAGTGTTGTGCTTCCAGACTACTAGAAAATATTGAAATAAACACCAGGCAACCATTTAAATTTGATCCAAGTTTGAAGTCAGTAATCTGTTGAAGAACACACACACACGCACATACACACACACACACACACAGACACACAAATTGAATATTAAGTTTTGAATCGTAATGGACTAAATTTCCTTCGGAAAACAGGCACAGAAATGTTTGGTTAAAATAAAAATATTATGAATATCAAATAATTTCATGCAATGTTTGTTAATCCACTCAGAATAATCATCAGTAAAAGTTGATTTTCAATCAGTTTGTGATCACATGACATGTTGAACAGACAACTATTGTATTAGTAGCATTGTAATATTTAGATCAGTATGACAGCATTTTCAAAAAATGTGCCCACCCTATCTTGGTGGGATGAGTGCAGGCAAGATGTAAGTCGAAGAAATTCTGCAATGGCCAAATTCATCACCTTCAACCTCCTCCTTTAGGCTTTGCCCTCCTGCTCCATCTCCAACATCCACCACTACTCCTGACACGTCTACCTGCCCCTGGTTGGCAGTTAGACAGTCCAGTAACTCTCTCATCTGCCCAGAGATGAGGACAGCAAGCAGACTGATTGACTCCTGGGGCAGTCAGGAGTAATCCACAGCTACAGGCTATAAACAGAGCTTTCTTTCTCTCTTCTCCCTGCTTTTTCTTTATATCTCTGTATCTAGCCCCAAAACAATCTTTTGCACCCAACATTTTGGCTTTAGGCTAATGCTTTCTTTCTGTCTGACTGTCACTTTCTGTTGTTATCGCTTTATGTTTTATTTCTGTTGTGTGACTTTTTCTCCCCACTGTTGTAGAAGAGGAAGTAAAGACAGGGTTGTGACCAGAAGCAGTTTGAAATGTATCCATTTCTGCCTCTGCATGCTTTGGTGAGAATAAAATCCATGATCTGTTTGCACTTGGACTTTTCTCTTGGGGAAAATGTGTTGTAGCAGTGAAGTTTCATAAGAGAAGGTGAGAGCAGGGAGCACAACAAATTTGAAGGGGGGGAAAGTACAGCTTGTTCCATTTTCATTTTTGGCAAAGTCATACATTTGATCAGTTTTTCTTAGTGTGAAATAAGTCTGGCAAGTGCATGGCCACCAGTGAATTCACTTGTAGAGTTTATCACCAAGGACAGAGCTGAAACAAGACTATTCTTATCTGGCTACATTTCTTTCTCTCATTAGAATAACCAATAAATACCAGGTCAGCTTAGGTACAAACAACCAGTGGATGATGCCCTTGGCTAAAACTATTCAGCATTGTTATTACTATGATTATTTTCCTCAGCCACATAAAAGTAGAAGATGAAGGAAATTAAATAACAACAAGCAGGGACTAGTAAGCCAGGAGCAGGGCTTGCGTATGAGGAATGGCTCATTGGAAAATGTCACAATAGATCATGCTGCACCTAAACAGTCAGGAAGACTAATTCACAGGTGGACTACAGCAAAGTAATAGAGGAGAAGGACAAAAGATAAATGAAGGCAGAATCTAAAATGAGAAAGGGAGGAGATGAGAGCAGGAAAAAAAAAAAGGTTTGAAGGGGAATGATTATAAAAATCATATGATTATGTGAAGTATCTGCCATGTGGACATTTTACTGAAATCCAGTTAAATCTCTTCCCCTTCACTTTACAGTGTCTTCCAGCAAACACAGTGGGCATACATGTTATGTTGAGGTCTGTATACTATCACAGTAGGATACTTCTATTCCCTTTGCTATGTGCTGAACAGCATTGTATTGTATTGTCCTCAGCTAAGAAATGTGTTTCCACAGCCAGTGCAGACCGTTACACCATTACACAGGCAGAGGAGGAATCTTAGCGTAGAAAACAAAACTACCAAAAAACCCACATCAGGGATATGGTAAACTAAGATAGATACAAGTAAAATCATTACCACTTTGATCTATGTTCTAAAATATTGTCTTTAAATGATCTCTGATCCTACGAAAGCATTGTTAAAGTTCAGGAACTCTTAATAAGACAGATTTGCTTTTATGAATTAGTTTTTTTTCTTGGAAGCAAAATAAGAAAAATGGAAAAGTCATTCATTTGAAAAATTGTATTTGATGAGTTTTGTCACAACTTTATTCTTAAGACAAAAGAAATAGAACAACTTGTCCTAAGAAAAACAAAGTAAGACCTTGTGGATCTGGTTTCTGACCGGACATATACCAGAGACTAGCTCAGATTCCTTGAGTTTTCTTCTCTCTGTCACTCCAAACAAAGTCCTTAAGTCCAGCCAAAAACCTAAATACTACAGGATAACAGACTCTAGATTACAGTATGTTAAAACACGTTACTCTGCTTAAGATAAACATTCTGGATTAATGAATTAAAGTCAGTATTCAAAATTGCAAAGGAGTCATTCACTTCACTTTCCTCTGGTCATTGCATTTCATGGAAAAATAGCTACCTCTGTCATTCTGTGCACTTCACTGTAAAGCTGAAGGATTCGTTATCCCATCTGGTTTTGTATTTTCCTGTTCCTCTCTATCCGTCTCGCCAATGTATTAGTCCCAGACCTTGTTAAAACTCCCTTCAGATAACCCACTTCATTCTGTCCCATCACTCATCAGTCTCCTCAGGGCTTCGGCAAACACTATCACATGACACCCTGCTAATCTGATTGGCTGATCAGAACTGTAAATGAAACCAGCCAGAGCCAATTACAATAGGCACAAGTCATTAAGAGAGATGACTTCGGGGAGAGAAGTGGTGCTGGGGACAGGTGCATCGCTGCTAGTCTGGCAAATTACTTTCAGAATAGAGTTTGGGTTATCAGTTGCTGGCTATTATATAAGTGATTGGAGAAGGAGGGCATTGATACGGCTTAAAGCAGGCTTCCACTGCAAGCTCTTTTGTACTAATTAAACACCAAAATTGGCTTCCTTGGGAGATTTCTTGTTTTGGTCTGCCCCCAGAAAAACTCTGCTACAGGATATTTACTGTGATAAAGTGTCAAATCAACATTAATAAAAGTGTCTACACATCCAAGTGAAACAACTTTAATTAGTTAGTTTGTTAAATTTACTGTGTTAACAGCACTATTTATAAAAAGCTCCTTTTAAACAACTGTTCTTATATTTTATTGTAGCCTGTTTTCAAGCTACTTCAAGTTGCTTTCAAGCTACAGCAAAAAAAGAAAATGAGTTACACATTTAAAAATGATTAAGGGCCCTAAACAGGCACCTGTCCTCCCCCTGTCTACACACCCACTCCTCATTACAAGATTCTCTATAGGCCTTTTTCACAGAAGACACTTTGACACATCACGGTAGGACAAACACAGGTGTACATAATGAAAAAATGAATGATGACTGAATTCCATTTAGCTGCTTTGGCATTGTCATGGCTTACTGGGACAAGTGACACTGGATTTATCCCAATTCCTTTAATTGCATCCACGTCACCCTCACTTGGATCTTTGTCCTCGCATCTTAGTCAATGCCACTGAAGATTCGAGGAGAGGTGCAAAAAGAAAATATAAGGAGAGAGGAATCAAGGAGACACTTTTTTAGATAAATGAGACATCTTATCCTCTGGACCACGGTCTCAAGAAAGATGGTTTGGAGTTAGCATTTGAACTGTCTAAACAATAATAACATTCGTCAACAACCTGCATTTTGTTTTGATGCTAAAATCAGTCAAAGCACTGTGTGAATGGTATTCAAAGCTCAGACGGTGAATGCACAAAAACACACTTTGGCAACACATACTTTAAATTTATACTTATTTAATAATCATTACCATTTGCATTTAATGATATTTCTTGTAAACTATTCTTATTTAACTATCCAGATCTACAAGGCTGCACTTAGGCACAGCGGCGCTTTGAGTTAAATGCTAACATCAGCTTGCTAACATGCTTACAACAACAACAATGCTGAAATATTGATTGTTGATCTTGATTTTGCGTGTTAGCATGCTAACATGTTGTAATTAGCACTAAACACAAAGTACAGCTGAGGCAGATGGGAATGGCATTAATCTTGCTGATATTTGGTCATAAACCAAATTATTGGACAAATAAAAATTTGACCTGATGATGTCACTAGAGGAAAAGTCAAGGGATCACAAAATGTATTACAATACATCTGGAGGGGACATGAATGTGTGTACCAAAATATAAAGCTATCCATCCAACAGATGTTGGGATATTTCACTTAAAGCACGCATGAACATCATGCTGAGTAACGAATCACCAAATTCCCTTTGATTCATCATCTGGGGACCATGAATGTGACAAATTCCATGCCAATCCATCCAATAGTTGAGATATTTCAGTCTGGACCACTCCTGTCAAACTATTGATATATTGAGATCTGATCACAATGCAGGCAGAATCAAAATAACAAGAAACTGTAAATGCCAAGGCCCATGGATTGACTGTCATTATCCAGGTAATGTATCCAGATACAGATCACAAGTTAATATCAGG
Organism: Nannoperca australis; assembly: GCA_036023655.1. Classification (NCBI taxonomy): domain Eukaryota; kingdom Metazoa; phylum Chordata; class Actinopteri; order Centrarchiformes; family Percichthyidae; genus Nannoperca; species Nannoperca australis. The sequence goes on from JAVQJD010043590.1 coordinate 17,970, forward strand.
TGTAAATGGGGCCTTTGGATCTTGTTACCCTCTCGCCTAGCCCTCTTGATTTGTTTCGCCTGTTTGGACAGATCTCCTGAACTTTGTATTGATTTTTAGGCACAATAAATTGGTTTTAACTAAACCCGCATGTCTCTGAATTGGGCACTTGAGTCTAATGGCTGTTTTGACTTCCGTGACATCATTCCAGCAGAGCTCTACCCAGCTTCAAGAGAAAAGGTCTAATCCACCACAGTAATTGAAAACACCTTTGCTTGGCCTTAAATATTTCATATAAGATTCCTGAATTATCTTTCCACAAAATAAAATGTTGGAGACAATTTTGGACAATTTGTATACAACTCAGGCAAGCCAGATCTCAAAGTATCTTAGAACCTCCAAATCAAGGATTATCAACAACACTCAAGTTAGTATGATATTGTTAATGTAATGTGTAATGTACTATTTATGTGCGTGTATATCTAACAGGAAGAAAGGTGTTAATTGAGGTGGCCCTTACAGCAACTTAGAAACTGTGAGGCTGTGTAATTACAACATCATCCAAGCCCTGCACACTACACTCCCACCACTACCACCATAGAGCCCAGAGAGATAAACACACACCCTAACATGCACAGAGGCTGCTTTCAACTCTTCATTGGGAACTAAGCCTCTGACAGATTTCCCATGTTGGTCTAATGGCATACTTTCTAAATAAACTGAAAGACTTCCTCCATCAGCCGTGTTTGCCTGTTTCCGTCATCTGACTTCATCTTTCATTATCTATCCCTCTCCATCTCCACTACCCACTCATCTCATTTCATTTGGATCCCTGTCATTAAAACTACACCCAAAGCTGTTCATATCTACACAGATATAGCTATCCTGAAATCCCCAAAATGATGTTCTGGTTGAAGCAATGGTTGGCACTTTTACATTTTAAATCATATTAAATAAATTTACATTCCACATAACCAGTAGTTTCAGTATTTTACAAAATAAGTATCCTGGTGTCACTGCACTCAGACAGAGGCTCTCTTGCTGAGTGGGCAGAGGCGTGTGTGTTTCAGCGTGCCAGGCGCAGTGATAACTTCTGATCTGTGGATGAATCAGTATTCCAAGGACACAAGAGAGGCAGGGCCTGATAACAGCCAACAAAAGAGAGAGATGTCTCTTTCCTGGCAAAGCTGAATAAAAGTATTCTTTAATGACAGACACGATGTGATCCTGTTTACAAGGTGGCAACTTCACCAAGAGGTTCAGCTACAAGTCGAGAAATGTAAGACAGAGGCAGTCAGTGAGGAACAGGAAGAAAGAGACAGAGGTTGGGGAGGTGGTACTAAAGCGCTAAAGTGAGAAAGACACAGTGTGCATTTGGGGTTAATGAGGCAGTGCTGCAAGACAGTGTAGGCAACAGAAGGCAAGACAGCGTTGAGCTGTGATCTTCTGTGCTTTCCAGAGCATATCCCATTACACTGCCATTATCCTGGGTCAAGATGCCTGGATTCCCTACCCTGTACCCTTCCCTCACGCAGAATTCACCCCTGCCTACTGCTACACAGGGTCATAATTGATTGGCTGGGCAAGAAAACATTTCAGCATGGTAGTTAACCTGCTTGCTGCTGTGTCTCTATAAAGGGATTGACAAGAGAGACATATATAAATGGAGTGAAGTGACCTTAAGACAAGAGGCGAGTAAATACTTCCAGAATTAATTTAAACCTGTGTTGGTCAAATGCTGCCTCGCAAAGCCTCCATTTTCTTACTCTCATTTTCCTCCCCCAAAATGTCACTTAATTTCTTTGTCCTGTCATTTTTTTATTTTCACCTTTCACTTTTCTCCCTACCGTGTCTCATTTTCTTCCATGTTTCTCTTTTCGTCTCCTTGACATTGAGCATCCCGTTACTATATTTACCATTCTATTAGACACCGTCTGCTGATTAGCTCTTGCTTTCATGGCTCTAATAAAATGGATTCTTTGGAAGGTTATAGAGGGAACTCATAGCTGATTTTTAGCATTCACTATGCCTCTATTTGCTAACAGCTCAGTCCCAAATCCCCAATTAATCAAATATTGATTCATCAATCACTAAATCAAATTTCAGTGGAGTTTCATTATACATTTAAAAACTGGAGATGGAGAACAAAAAGACTAAAGCCTGACATTCATCTTCACAAATGTATTAGACTACTATTATTAGTTACTAGTATTTTCTACTATATTACTATTATTTTCTACTCTGTTTTATTCTACAGTATCCTATTCTATTCTTGACCTGAGGATTTCTGCGCACTGGGCTAACACATTGGCTCATCATGCTTTATTAAGTCCCTGCTGTAGTTTGAGGCGGTCTGTACACAGCTGGCCTAAGACACAACATGAGTCTATCTAAATTCATCCTGCCAGGCTGCCTCACTGTGCACTGGTGACATGGCAGACACTTAGCAGTGAAACCATTGTATCTGGGTTGGCCTGAAACAGGGAAATTACTCAGCCCATTACGGCAATGAGCGGCACACTGTTCCCAGCACTTAGTACGGCAATGAGGCAGCACAGCGGCAGACATCACACACGAAGATGGACACATGTAGAGACCCACGGTTTGCCTGCACGGACACACATAAAGGGTACCTCTGCTATTGACAGGCAGCCACCACTGTCAGTCTTTTTCTCTCTATTGAGAGAAGAGATGATGAACCTATTATGCGGACCTGTCACACAGAGATGGACAGACTCTCTCTCTCTCTCACACACACACACACACACACACACATACACAGTACTATTTAATTTTACATCCATCTGAGCACCAAAGAGCTTTGTTCTGTGACCCATTAGAATTCAGCATCCCTTCTTTCCTTTTGCCTCCTGCTTTTGATTTAAACCAGAGGGGATGTGATGTGACTGTGATGAATGCTGAGACTTATCACATTGCTCAGTCTGAATGCATGTATATGTGTGTAATACTTAATATTCCTGTAATTAACAAAGTTATTTTTGACTGCGTGGAGGTTGTCTCACTGTGATATAGATAAACAGACACACACATCCTCAGTTCCAAGTCCAAATGAAGGTATCTACTCCATTCGTCCACATGTTCAAACACGGCTTGGCTCTTTTGTGCATAACTTAAGAGTTTTTAATAACAGGTTTGGTGGCAGCAGACACTGAAGCTTGCGTGTGTGCGTTGCTGTATTTCAGATGACTGTGGCTTTGATAATGTATTCATGCCTCCCAATGACAAATGGCTCCCACCAGGAGGCGGCTTAACATTTAAATGAGGAGGAGAAAACATTGAACCACAACACACAACAGTGAGTGGATATGCAGGGGCAGGCCAGAGAAGCACTGCATGTACCAGGACAAAGACATTAAAAACCAAGAACAACACACAAATGCAATCCACCCACACACAAACACACAGATCTGCTAACACAGAATACAAAAACTAATGTGAAGAAGGGAGAAGGGGGTAAGATGCGGGAACAGCTGGCGTCCCGGCGGGGAATCAGAGAGCAGAAGAGAATTTGTTGGCGTGAAAAAACAGAAGCTACTGCTGAGAGTTTATATAAACAGCCCGTCAAGCCCTCTGCTCAGGTTGGAACAATATCTCCTCAAACAACATCGCGCTGCTCCGCCTAACTGCCAGGTGCCACTGCCCAGGCAAAACTGGGTTGTAAAAAAAAAAAACTCGATACATTTACACTCTCACATTGCACATGCATGTATGTGCACACACAGTGACAATCACACATTCAAGTCTACAGCTTCACACATCATGAAGTGACAAATGACTCTCCTGCAAGTGCAGTTGATTGATATGGCAACCAAGTGTAACCCCTAGACTGCACTCACTGCTGCAAATTCTCTAGCTGAGATGACCCCTGACCCCTGACCTTGACATCAACATTATCATTACTTCACTATCTTGTTAAACCCCCAGATCCTGTCTTCTTCTCTACACTCTACACTCTTTCCTTTTGTTTGTCCCATTTCTGTCTTCCATCCTAGCCTCTCTTTCTTGATCCTGACTGCCTTCCTTCCCTGCAGTATGTTCGCTCCATCGTTCACCATCTGTTGCTGCCTGGAGGGTTGCTCCAGCTGACCTGCCCTCGTGCTGTTAACCAGGAGCTACGGTCAATCTGTTGCTAACCATGCAAAACATTTACCAAGAGTATACTTCCCATTTTAAGCTAGCACACAAGGTCAAATCTGCACAATTAGATTAGCACAAACTGGACATAGAGGTAAACAGCTAGCCTGGCTCTGTCCAATGCTAAGCAAATCTGTCTATGTTTCTTAAGCTACTATAAAACCCCGATATTTCATTTTTACATGTTTGATTAAACAAATTAGATAGAAGGTATTAATTAGTGAGCTTTGGAGGCAGATTTTGTTACTGAGTCATTCTAGGTGATTCCCCGTTCCTTTCTAAACTAAGCCAACTGCTGAATGCAGCTTTGTACTGTACAGACATGAATTTATTTCCTAAAATGTTAAACTATTTTATACATAACAGCAGTGTTGCAATTGGTTTCTTTTAAACTTTACAGAAATATCAATATATCTTCTTACCCTACCTCCTCTTCTGGCTCCAAAACCAATCTTACACCCTGCCCCGTCACTCATAATCTTCACCATTTCTTTTCTTCTCCACCTATTCCTTACTCACATTCCAGGCTCTATATCTTTTCCTTGTTATCTCCTCTTATGTTCCTTCCTTTCTCTTCATCCGTTGACCCTTCCACCTCCTCCACCTTCTCCTCCTGCCCCATCATTACTCCTCTTTCAGCGCTCATCTTTCTAAGGCTTCCGAATTCCCCAGCACAACGGTGCTATTCTGCTGCCTACTAATAGAATCTCTCAGTTCCTCTAATGGATCTGTCAGAATCTCCCTGAGCACAGGAGACCAGATAGATTGATAGGGAGAGGGAGAGAGGGAGAGAGACAGAGAGACAGGGACAAAGAGACAAAGAGACACAGGAAGAGAGAAGCAAAGAGAAAAATGAGAGACGTGCCAGGGCTCTCGACACTTTCATCCGTGCCTTGGAAAGTCTCAGAGCAGCAGCTCCACAGACACTGCCAACTGGTGACCATATGGTCCGATAGAAGCAGTGCCACTTAAGGCCAACCCATTGTCACCACAGGATACTGACAATTTCACTGTGGCCAGGTGAAACTAACAGACTGGATGAGTCCTTTTCAAGAGTATATTGTACTTATATGCATAGGCAGGCTTTGGTTCAACTTTTTCATGTTTGCTGCTATAATTCTGCACTGACACTCATCACCCAGGAGGAATTCTTTGTATAATGAGAATAAATCTATGGTGAGAAGCCTTGCTGGCTTGCCACCACTGCATAAAGTAGAATCTCCATCACACTAATACCCATTTAAACACCTTAAATGGCTTATAAAAAAATGTGTTTTGAGTGGTAGTTAAAGTGAACTTTGTATGAATATATTTCCACGGTGCTGTGGTGGTTTTACACTTTTAAAGTATACAATGTGAAAGAAACGTATTCACTAGGGCTATTAATGTATATACTAACAATCCAAATGTTCATTTAATTTTTTCAAACAATCCTTTGTCACTTTTTGTGTATGAAATTGTTGTTTCTTGGAAAATATCTATATGGCACCAGTTTAGGAGAGTCATTTATTTGGACGTTTATTTATTTGAATGTTTCACAGGTTATTTCAAATATGTCACATAATGTTTGTATGTCTAATTATCTTCTATTAATTTTCATACATTTGGATATCTGACACTCACCGTTATCTGTGGCGATGAAGACAGCTGTGTATTTATTTTCATGGACATAAGGAGACTCACGGTCCAGCGAGGCAGAAGTGTTGACAGTTCCTCTGACTGGGTTCACAGTCAGCCAGCCTGCTGGGTCTCGCAGAACAGCATACCTGGGAGACAGTACATCAAATAAGTAAAAAGTTGTGGCCATAAAAGCACAAGTACATCAACTATACACTCTATCTTGCAGAAAAGTTGTCTTTCCAGTTTATTTTGGTCGTATATTTTAAGGTTCCATGCATCTAATAGACAGACAGCTCCATAGACAGAACAGACAAGAAAAGCATTTGAAAACTCTATATTTGTCCTGTACAATGTATAACACTGAATTCCTGATTCCAACTTAAAAAACTGTCCCATTTAGAAAATCAAAATTTGATGTTTTTAGGACATCAAACATTTAAAATCTGGTTGCCTATGAATGCTATTTCGCCTGAAAAATACACACGTTCCAAGCATGTTAAACACATGGCATCACAGCCAGATAACAATTGAATGGAAAGAAAAAACAACTACCTTATACACCCACTACTGCAAAAGATTCAAACATGGTAAGTGAGAACCCTTCTTGTTTTCACAAGCTTCAGTGTTTTCACAGTATGTGAAATATGAAAGATGCTACAATGCTTCATAAAAAAGGGCCATAATCTAATGAAACCAATAACAAAAGGCTAGAATCAAACATAAGGCTACTAAACTGCAGTTTGATGAGGATTTACCATCTGATACTTTACAGGCTATTGCAGGTATGTATGGAGATATATTTATGTGCATTTTAAGAATGTTTAAGATTATGCCCCCCTACAGCTGTGAGTGTGTGTGTGTGTGTGTGTGTG
>JAVQJD010043591.1:0-11767 GCA_036023655.1 Nannoperca australis
GGGGGAAAGGATGCAGCCTTGAGGGGAACCGATGCTGATAGACCGAGAGTCAGAGACATGCACTCCCAGCTTCACATGCTGCTTCCTGTCCAACAGGAAGCTCAAATGACTTCATTACCACAGAGGTCAAGGCGACGGGTCTGTAGTTATTAAATCCTGTGGTCCTTGGCTTTTTGGGGACGGGAATTATGGTGGAGGTTTTGAAGCAAGCTGGCACGTGGCATGTCTCCAGTGAGGTGTTGAAGATGTGAGTGAACACCGGAGACAGCTGATCAGCACAGTGCTTCAGGGTGGAGGGAGAGACAGAGTCTGGTCCGGCTGCTTTGCGGGGGTTCTGCCTCTTAAACAGTTTGTTGACATCGCTCTCCAAGATGGAGAGAGTTGTCACTGTGGTGGGAGAGGAGGGGGCCTCCAGGGTGGGCAGTTGTGGGAGTACCCAGGCCTCAGCTGTGGTGGGGGAGGTGGAGATGGTAGGATGGAGGTGGTGGAAAGTGTCATTACACCCTGGGTTGTAGAGACATGGCAGCCGTTGCACCCACATATTCCCAGACGTCTCTTATGGCTGCCAATTTGTTCCCTGGCACGTCTTGTAGGCCACGTCTCACGGTCATCGAATCGTAGCAGTCTTGCGTAGGTGTGAAATAATTTGAGCGGCATCGTGGCACGGAAAATAGCTCTTCCACTCTCCGATTCCCACAGACTAGCTGTAGCCTCACCTCGGGACCTGTATACACCTGCTAAGATTAACAGCCCTATGTAGGCATGCAGATCAGTCTTGTCCATCTCTTTCCACTCGTCTCCGCATTTTCGGCGACCCTCCAGGTTTGTGTCTTCTATCGCTGGAGTAATGAACAGGTGAAATGTTGAGGCTATGTCATGGGTATGAGCGATGGCGTATCCCGTGGGTCATCTCCACGGCCTCATGCTCTGCCATTCTTACCCGGTTGTGATATGCTGCTGATACCCATGTCCCAAGTTTCTGTTTTTTGACAGAAAAGTCTCTTTCAGACTGAGGGATTTCTTCCCCTCCTTCGTGTTCTTCCCCGCCTTCATGTTCTCCCCACCTTCTTGTTCATACTCGTTTTCATCTACAGATGACACATCATGCTCTGGATTATGCTCATCATCTTCTGACACATCCTCTACGTCCTCTCCTGAATCAGAGTTGCCTTGCTGATCATTTGGAAAGGTATGTTTCAGAACCAGTTCAACAGATAGTAAACGCGCAGCCATGGCTTAAATGCACTGGTTGCACCTGTTGTACACTGATGTCCTCCAGTCTGCCAGAGCTGCGGTAAATCATCTGTCAGCATTCTGCTAAATCTGTCTGCAGCATTTGACACAGTCAACCACCGGATCCTGCTCAAAACTCTCCTCAACCTGGGCATCACCGGCACTGCACTCCAGTGGAACTTCCTACTGCAACTCACTCCTCGCTGGTCTCCCAGCCTGTACAACTCGTCCCTTCCAGAAGACTCCGAATGCAGCAGCACGCCTGATCTTCAACGTAAAAGTACACCCACATCACCCCTCTCCTGGCTACCCATCACACACATTTCTACCTATCTTCCATAAGAATCAGTAAGAGTGTTGTGTGTAAATTGGTAACAATGAGAAGAAACACAGGAAAAGACCCAGACAATAGATGTGATTGGACTAACAGAGAGGACATCCACTACCAGCAGTGTGATATGGACCAAGGAGCTAAAGACTTTAGAGAACTGAGACCGCACACCCTCACCTTTGCGCAACCTACAGCAAAGAGTATGGTATGAAACAGGCTCAAATGAGGAAAAATGCCAATGGTACAATGCACCTCCCTACCCCGGACATCACCATCAAGTCTGTGATTTGAGATCTAAACATGGGTCTACCCAAAACGTGTCTCAGCAAAGCAGCGATAGTAGAGCTACATATGGACCTACTAGACCCATGTCTCTGCAGCACATCCATGCAAAAGGGCTTTCACCAGAGACTAACAATCAACCAACTGCTGCTCTGTACCCTGTAGAGATGAATCGTCATATACCTCAAGATTGGATACCACACCCTTTCCAGTTGTCTACTTGTAGATAGATTTACATGCCACAGGTCTCTGCCAAATATTCATGCAATAGGACTGTCACCAGAGACTAACAATTACAACAAACGACCAACTGCTGCTCCGTATCCTGCAAAGGTGAAACATCATATACCTCAAGAATTGATACTACACACCTCCGGTTACCAACCTGTCAACAAGCAATGCAAGACTGATAATGGACACGGAAATCATAACAGCAACAGCCGACCTCGTACATGCATTGGCAAAAGGCAATGGACAACAGGAGGCTACTCTCGATCCCAGGTCAACAGCGGCAGCCGAGACAAACCAGAGAGCTGTGTAAACCGTAGGGAAGGCTATAAATCCAAAAGAGTGCCTAAAGTCCTCAATGTGAGCGCCGGTGTCAGGAGCTTCAAGGGGGACCGCAGTATCTCGCCAGCAAAGGCTGGTAGATATAACAACAAGGTTGTATCACACAGTCAAAGCAAGCCCAGATTGCACAAGCCTTCCACACGTTCCCATAGCCAGAGAGAGACCAAGGGTGAGGGTGTGTTCAATAAAACCAATAAACACCCCAAGAACGACCATATCGACAATGCCGCCATGTCCCGTGATCAACGTGGTTCTCGCTTGAAGATTGTCCTTAGGAAAAGTCGCCAAAAGAGATTATGGATGAACAAGAAGCCACCAAACATTGAGGAGACCAAAGACACAACTAAAGGAACCCGTAACGATGATATGGGGATGAAAGCAACAACTCTAGCCATCTCAGTAGCGCCAGTCTCTCAAAGGAGGCTAAAGTAGTATGTTAAGGAATCGTTGTCAACAATTACCAATGTTGACAACGATGCTTGGTCGATACCTCGGAAGTCCTCTCCTACAGAGACCAAGATCACATCTGTGAAGAAGAACGCTGCCGACGCTAAGACCAAGAACCCATCTAGGAAGAACGCTGCGACCTACTCTGAAACCAAGACCTGGCTGTAGTGTGCATAATGTATCATCCACACATGACGCCAGTAACACCACAGCCAGCACCCTAGCCAGTTGCCCTGATCTGGAAAATCTTGGAGACTGGAATACCGCCGTCGATATCAATGACAATTACAAGACTGATGATGAGGTCAACAGACATGTGCAGCCGATCATGAATGAGGAGCAGCCCCCTGACACAGAAACACTGAGAACAGGTAGGTCTATCTATCCATCTGGTGAATGTACTTGTACCCGACTGTTTGTTTCTCCACACAGCTTTCCACCAGCTAATCGAGGCGAGTGACACTATGTCCTTCAAGTACTGGGGAAACTATTTGATGCCAGAAGAGGTAGGGTACAGATATGTCTGCATCCCTCACACCGGGGTTCTGGGATCACATTAGAGTAGGACTCCGTCCTCCACCCAAAACAGAGTGCTCGGACCTAATGACCACTTACCGACATTGTTTAATGTGTACCATGATGTTTACAGATTTCACTGGTGCTGTTTTGTGTTGAAAAAATGGATCATCTTGGTTATGTGGTGTACTACCGTAGGGTACTCACACTGGTTGATAATGCACTGGAACCCATAACCTCAAAGACAGAGTTCAGAAACATGGTGTTTTATCTATCCAGGTGGTTTACAGTTCAGTATGTGAAACCGAGAGAGAGGCATCTCAATGTGGTATTAGATTGCAAACCCTCTGAAGGACCTACTTTGGTTCACACCATGGCTTCGTTGGCATCTAAAAGTAGAATGGATATGGCAACCCCTGACCTCGTGCAACATCGGGTCCCAACTGATACGAATTACCATTTCGATCTACAGAGGGCCAAGAATCTGTTCACCTGTCCCTCTGATAACTTCATGAAAGAGTCTCGTGTCAATATTGTGGATGAGTTGCACAGCCACCACAACAATGGGGCTGGGTCTAGTGGTCTCACACGTATGTGCACTACTACAGAGTATTACAATTTCCCTTAAAGGCTAATGAGGGTCATTGGGGCTCACGTCGGGTTACTCAGCAGGGCCATGTCTACATTTCTGTATCTCCTCTATTGTTACTTGAGAATTGCACTGTTTCCAGTGAGTGTATTGCATTTTTGTACTGACACTACTTTATCCATTCCTATACTTACCTCAATTTGCATTTGTACGCTGTATGTCTTTTCTACATTGTTACATTCTTATACCTACCTCACCTTACATTTGTACACTGTATACATTTTGTACATTGCTATACCTATGCCGCCTTACACTTGTACACTGTATACCTTTTGTATGTTCTTATATCTACCTCACTGTGCAGTTGTACACTGTACACCTTTTGTACTGACAGCACTCCATACATTTGAATGTTGGTGTTTTATACGTTGACCTTCACTATGAATTAGATATATGTTAGATGTAGTCCGGTATACAAACAAAGTACGACGGAACCCCCCAAAAGACCTCCCATTACTTAAGGAGAGCTTGCGCTGATTTAGGATCTTTGAGATCTGACCGGATAAAAGGCTGAGGTGGCAGCTCCAATCCAAAGTGAGTGTCCGGAGTAATGGACAGGAGAAATGCCAGACAGGGCTAGTATGTTGCTAGCCCTGTCTGGTATGTAGTATGCTGGTGGAACCAAAACCGAGTGACGACCTGACCAGAATCGGAGGTGAACAGGGGTTCGGTTGGCGTTATGCTCTGATGATTGTGAGTAGTTGGCCAGGGTTTCGAAATGATTCGGTGGAGACAGGATCTTGAAATAAAAGACGGGAGTAGGCTGACCAACTCGGTTAGTCTTCTTTGCTTTGAGTAAGTACTATGGTGTTGTCTGAAAAATGACACGAGTCTGAAAGACAGCTGTGACGCTGTGACAACATGGCTTCTAGGGTTCAGCTACGTGAGTACTGCTATATCCGGAGTAGATGGTGTATTTGCCAGCTGAGAGCAAGTCTGTGGTAAGCGGGAGGTGGCGAGGATTTGGTGCCGGTTCTTGCTTTAACGTGCTCTGAGCGAGGCAGTTAGCGGAGGGTTGACGGTTATTAATTGAGGGAAGGCTAATGTCGCTCCTCAAACATTTCTGGCAAGTGTTTTGATGGCCATTTTGGAATGGGCGTAGGGATATAAACGTGTAATGGTGGCAAAATCGGACGGCGGTAAGTTAATGTTGTCCGAGTGGTGGAAACCCTCCGAGTTGTCCGGTAACACTGAAAGCATCGAGGGCGATATGCTGTTAAGGATGAAGTGCCGGGAGTCAACAGTCAGGGGTATCAAGGCCGGAGTTGAACATCGGTGTCGAATATGGAGGACTGGCATTGGTTGGTAATCACGAATGTAGCCAAGCGTCTCCTGTTCTGATTATGTCTTCGACTGTTAAGTTGTCGGAATATGCAAGGATGGATTGTGGGACCCACAAGATGGCTGCGGCTGTTGTGGGGTAGATTCTGAAGAGTGCAGAGGAAGCGACCTGATATTTATTTGCCATCTCCGGGGGCTATTCTGCTGCTAACCATTTCCGGTTGTGCCACCCCCCAAAAAACGGCAGAAGGAGCAGCGTCAGCATGAGGGTGAGTCAGTTGGTCGAAGAAGTAATCCCGAGAAGACTGGGTGAAAGCCAGAGTCCAGTCTTCTCCCCAGACAGTTCCTGATGAGCAGAAGAGTGATGGGATGAAAGGACTGGTTAATGGCAAGAAAAGGTTTGCCCTCAGGGACAGATATGAGCGGAGAAGATTCTAAGCGGTGGGGTGCTGACGACACAATCTACCTGCCATTTGATAAGGGGAAAGCAACGGATGTGGCTGGTGAGGGCTGTTTGGAAAGTATGGGTGCCGGTGCTAAAAGTTCCGGCTGACAGGGCTGACGGACCCTGAGACAGGAACCCGGAAAATGTGGGCCGATGCGGTTGGTGGAGGTGAACGGCTGGAGGCGCTGTTATCCAGGGGCTGAAGCGGGCTGACGTTAAATTCTCTTTAAAACTGCGGGCTAAGGATAAACGTAAATGTGATAAGATTGTTGTTCACATTGGCAGTAATGACGCCCGATTATCCCCGTCAGAGGCGACGGAAATTAACGATAAGGCGGTGTGTACGTATGCAATGACAGTGTCAGACTGTCTTTGTTATGACGTGGCACTATATAAATAACTTTATATAGCTGATGAGAACTGGCAGACCTGGGGGAACGAGGATCCTAGCATCCCTGTGCCAGGATTCCCAGGTAGTGTGAGCTGTTGTGGTTGTTGGATGTGGAGGGCTGAAGGCGCTGGCATCCCGGTGCCGGACGCTCCAGCCGATGCTAGCTGCTGGAGTTGGAAAGCTGGGGGTGCTGGCATCCCGGTGCTAGCTGCTGTAATTGCTGGAGGTGGATAGCTGGGGTTCTGGCATTCTGGTTCAGCTGACCCCGGCTGGAGCAAGCTGCGGTGGTTGTTGGAGTTGGATGGCTGGCATCCCGGTGCCAGACGCCCCGGCTAGCGCTAGCTGCTACCATGCTGGAGGTGCGTGGCTAGAGGTTCTGGCACACCAGTGCCGTAGTTACTGACTGAAGCCAGCTGCTGTGGTTTAGTGTGAGCCATCAGGGGCAAAGGCATTCCCACGATTAAGGCTTGCCAGCGTGGTGCTGGAGCTGGTTTTGAAGATCATGGTGGGAGGAGGAGGAGCCTTGAATTTCAGAGCTGGGTGATCCATCTGCGAGAAGATATGGTGTTACGTGAGGGTGGATGGAAGTTGCTGAAGCCCTGATGTTCTTTCCTCTGGCTGAATATCCTGGTCTTGCCCTCTGAAGCTGTTTGTCCTGCTGCTTTCATGCTGGAAGACGTGGGTGAACCGGCCCTTTAACACCGGACAGACAGGTCTTTACATGCCTTGTTCTAATTACCGTAATTCCTAGACCATTTGTGCTATAAAAAAAAGGAGAGAGGGCAGGAGGAAGGTAAACATACAGTAGTGCAGTATAACAGTAATAGCAACATTGGCGGTTGAGCAGGAACACGGGGGCAGCAGGAGCAACCACATATCCAGAGGCAGAAATCCTGAGAGAGAGCGAGAGCGAGAGAGGAGCTAGGAGAAGAAGGTGAATTAGTGATAAGCATTAAGGGGATATGGGTGTGCACAAATGGAGAGGAGCTCAGTGCATCCTAGAACGTCTCCTAGCAGTCTAGGCCTGTTGCAGCGTAACTAAGGGGTGGCTTAGGGTTCACCTGAGTCAGCCCTACTATAAGCTTTATCAAAGAGGAAAGTCTTAAGCCTACTCTTGAATATGAGGAGGGTGTCTGCCTCCCGTAGACAAACTGGAAGCTGGGCCTATATAAGAGGAGCTTGATAGCTGAAAGCTCTGGTTCCCATTTTACTTTAAGAGAGTCTATGAACTACAAGGAACCCTGCATTCTGAGAGCGCAGTGCTCTAGTAGGTCGATAAGGTACTATGAGCGCTTTGAGATATGATGGTGCCTGACCACTGAGCGCTTTGAATGTGAGAAGGATTTTAAAAATTCTATTCTGCATTTTACAGGGAGCCAGTGAAGAGAAGCTAATACTGGAGAAACTTAAGCTAATACTTGCTTAAGGCAAGTGCAATGCCATTTAGAGAAACTACATCTTTAGATAGTTTCAAAGGTGTTCGGGGCCAAGTACAATAACTTTCGTTTTGTCTGAGTTTAACATAAGAAAATTGCAGGACATCCAGGTTTTTATGTCTTTGAGGCATTCTTGAAGTTTAGCTAATTGGTTGGTTTTTGTCTGGCTTGATCGATAAATATAATTGGGTATCATCTGCATAACAATGAAAATGAAGAAGAGTGCTTCCTAATAATATTGCCTAAATGAAGTAATATATATAAAAAGGTGAATAAAATTGATCCGAGCACAGAACCTTGTGGAAAACTGTGACTAACTTTGGTGTGTATAGAGGACTTATTGTTAACGTGTACGAACTGATATCGATCTGATAAATAGGATTTAAACCAGCTTAGTGCGGTGCCTTTAATGCCAATTAAATGTTCTAGGGTCTGTAGTAGAATGTGATCAATGGTATTGAATGCGGCACTATGATCTAATAGGACAAGTACAGAGACAAGTTCTTTGTCTGATTCAATTAGCGCTGGTGAAAGTTACAAATGACCTTCTGTCTCTGATGCATTATGATGTATTCTGAATCCTGACTGAAAGTCTGCCAACTGCTTTCTCAAGGATCTTAGAGAGAAAAGGAGGGTTAGATATAGGTCGATAATTTAATAAAACCCCTGAATCAAGAGTGGGCTTTTTAAGAAGAGGTTTAATTACAGCTACTTTAAAGGATTGTGGCACATAGCCTTTTAATAAGTAAAGATTTATCATATCTAGTAAAGAAGTGCTAACTAAGGGTAAAACTTCTTTAAGCAGCCTAGTTGGGATAGGGTCCAACAGACATAATTCATGGGTTGTGTAGACCTCCTTGAAGGATGCATTGCCAGGTACAAGTACCACCTTCGTGGCCTCAGGTGGTACCTCTACCTGTTCTGGCACACTATCAGGTTAGGAGTTGTTAATGCATGGTTGATCTACCGCCGTGACTGTAAACTACTTTGTGTCCAAAAGCCACTGAAACAAAAAAAAAAAAAAAAAAAAAAAAAAAGGAGCATCCAGGCAGAGGTTGCCACTAGCGTCATTCTTTGGCAGGCACAAAGAGGCCGCACCTCACTCAATGCAACCCCACCACCACTACCCAAGAGAGTTCGTGTTGGCGTTCCAGATGATGTTCACACTGACCAAGTTGCACATTGGCCTGTGAAATGTGACAAGCGTGGCCACTACAAATTCTGCAAAAATCAATGCAACTACCACCTTCTGTGAGAAATGCAATGTATATGTTTGCTTCACTAAAGAACGAACTTGGTTCAAATCTTACCATGTGGCTTAGGCTAACCAGCTGAAGCTACTTAACAGTTAAGGACCCTAGAAAATGGTTCAGACATGGTGCTGATATTACAAAAGGTTTTGTTTTTCAGCATTTTACTGTTTTGTGGCACAACTTGGTGGTTACAGTTGGTTGTTGAGGATGCTCCCAATGAGGCACTGTTATTTATTTTGATGTAGTTTGTATATTTTTTTACGTCAAGCATTACTTAAAAATGAAAAAAAATAAATTCTAATTGTTAAATTGATGGAGAGCCGAGTGAACCAGCGACAGTTCAGGCCGGATATTGGGCGACACAGGAGAACTACAATCGGCAAAAGTAGGCAAGCAAACTTACAAAGCTACCGTGATACGAGTTGATGTCGGCTAGGCTAAGGCCATTTCTCTTATAAAATAGAAATCCGAAGAAGTCCGTGTCTGTTGGCAATCTTTCCATACAGAAATCAATTATCAATGTGTTTAAGAACTTCACAACTTTGGGAATAAGAATGATCGGTTTATAGTTGTTTGTTAATTATTAATTTCCTCTGTAGAAATTAAATAATTAGAAGTTAATACATTATTTTATCATTAATACATGTAGTTGTTAACGCTACAGGGACATTTTCTGGAGATACAGATGATCAGGTGAGAAAGTGAAACGTGAACTATAAAGGGGACGATTACTTCAGAGTAATCAGACTATTCCTTTAAATGTGAATTCAAATTATCAATGCAGACCTCAACTCTGTTCTAATTGTGCAAATATTCATATATAGAAACCCTAGTTATGCCTTTGGGCCCAATGGACCCTCCATTAAGATTTTAACTTCAGCTTATTACATTTCATTATCCCCGAGTGGAACCAGTTCCTTTATCACAACATTAACCCACATTTGCTATTGAGGCGTCTGTTTGTGGTACAGCATGTACTCTGTAACAGTAATCAATCTTGTCCAATCCTTAGTATCTGTTAATTTCATTCAAAGTCTCAACTTAAAAACACTTATTTTGCAGTTTATTATGTCCTAGGGCTGGGTGATATAGCAAATCATTTTATCATTAAATCTGTCAATATTGGTATATCACGATATAAAGTAAGCTAAAAGATATGTTGAATTTAGAAATATTTAATTGTACTTAACATTCTCAAGAATTGATAGTATCTATCTATATCTATATCTATCAAAATAAAATAAAGCATCAGTATTTAATTCTATTTGTGTTTGAGTACAAAAGTTTGTACTTAATAAATACACATTTTTAACTGTCTACTTCGGGCCAACAGTTGCCCCCCAAAAAATAAAACTGCTTACAAAGGAAGTTCAATGGCTAAATGGATGTCTATGATTATTAGAAAACAAATTTGATACATTTCTGATCACATTAAAGTGCACACTGTAATAATCATGAAATATGAAGCTTAAATGATATACACAGCTACACACTGTCAGGAAAATGTCCCCACAGGAGTAAGTTCACACGCTGCAAGACTGTGGGGGCCTAGCGAAATTAGTAAGCGGCCGAGTGCACACACTACCGCAGCCGTTGATATTATGCTCTGGAGAGGATTGTCTGAAGAGCAGCAGTATATATGCAGCGAGTTAACGAGGTGGATGAACGACAGGTGGGAGCAATCAGGAAGTAAGGCAGGTGCATGGAAAGATCCTCAGCTGTGTCCTCACAATCCAGGGGGGGAGAACAGCACACAAAGACAGGACACACGTACACATTTTCAAATTAAATTAAAAACCTTTTATCTATATAGAAAACCAGACGTAGACAGATGAGAATCAATGACATTAATTTCAGTAAAATGAATAAAACTGTTGCACTTTAAAGCCTGTGTAAAGGGAATTGGGAGATATGTTTTACATCTTAGTTAGAGGTAAACTGAATCTTTGGGCCTGAAATCATGGCTCAATGATGCACTGGAGCCCTACTGAGGATGACCCGTCCCCTGACACTATATAAAAGCTTGCGCTTTGTGCTACTGTGTTAGCTCGCTTAACGGGAGTCTGTGGCTAAACAGCATCTCATTCTTTAGCTCAGTGGTTCAGTAAAGTTATCTACCAGCGCCTTCAGGGGACAGAATACTGCTTTTTTTAACCAAATTTCAAACCCATATTATATACTTTTTTTAAACATTCACATTTATCCGGGTGGTTTAGAACATGTTTGTATTGCTTTACAGACTTTAAGACAATAGTCAAGGACTGAGTGACACCTGCTATCCTCATGCTGGATAATCTTTGTTTTCCTCTTAGAATCAAAAAGACCTTTTTTATATTTTTTCGTTTTTATTGAACCTGTGAGTATTCAGAGCACATCTCAAATGTCTCTAAACAGTGGCCGTTTAGTAGAAATCACGTTTTGTTGTAGAGCACACTCTAATCTATAGAATAACCTATGCTCCTATGCAGCAACACAGATGCTGGTCATGAGGTCATGATCGACCATAGTGGCAGCAGGGGAAGAACCCAAATGCAAACACCGGGAGCTTAAGCAGAACAAAAAACCTTTATTAGATAATAAGAAAACTTAGTCTGAAAAAGGGCTATGGCCAAGTCCAACACAAAAGTATCCAACGACAAAAACACAAATAAAAAAAACAGGGGACACAACTCACAAGGACACCAGACACATGGAAACGACCTGACAAGGGAACAAAGAAGAAGGACCGGTGTATATAATGAGGTATATCTAGTGGGTAACTAGACGCAGGTGATGTTTCTGATGTTAAACTCAGATAAAACTGAAGTTATTGTGCTTGGCCCCGAACACCTCCGAAACAAACTATCTAAAGATTTAGTTTCTCTAGATGGTATTGCCCCGGCCTCCAGCGACACCGTAAGGGATCTTGGAGTTATCTTTGATGAGGATATGTC
>JAVQJD010043592.1:0-52500 GCA_036023655.1 Nannoperca australis
CACACACACACACACACACACACACACACACACACACACACACACACACACACACACACACACACACACACACACACACACACACATACACACACACACTCACTCACTGGCTTGCTTGAATGCCAAATGTGCTACAGCGCTGGGTTTTCTGCCAGAACAGCTGTCAAATTGGCAATAAGCACCAGAGAGTAATTTAAGAGCCTATATTCATAGAATGGGGGTTACAGTAAGGTTACAGTATGTAACCAACTGTACATCCGTATCTCTGGTGCATCCCACCAACTGCAGCTTTTAGGCATGTTTCTGTTGTAAAATAGCAGACTGAAATGACAAGAAGGCACCTTCACGCATTACAAAGTCAATGGAGACCAATTCATTGTTTTTACCTCTGGTGTGGGCGGGGCTTAATTGCTATCAGTCTTTATTAGCCGCTTCAACGGCAAAGAAAAAGTACACATTGGATGTGCTGTTCATGAAATGAGAAATTCAGTCTTTGAACAATGAGTAAAGTCACTACTGAAGCCTGACAGAGAGGGATCAAAAAGACAGCAGCAGAGTGGGAGGGAGGGAGGCGTGACACCTCTGTCATCACATGCCCTTTAGGATGGTCCCAGCTTTTATACGGTTCACATGGTTTTTCTTTCACCAGACTGAATGGCTCAGATTAGGGCATTTCCCTCTCAATTCACAATCCCACTTGAGGGAACCACTTTATGTAAGGGCACAGATGGGCTGTTATGCTCCTGAAAATCCATCCCATATGAGCCAAGCCATCAAGTTCAACCGTATGCAAGTTTTTTCTCCTGTCTCTTACTCTGTCCTTTACTGTCTCTTTCTCTCATGTCCACATCCTCCATTACTCTGTTGCTCAATTGACTCACATGAGAAGCCTGCAGGGAGTGTTCTGAGCAATGTGTGGTCCTGTAAACAGACTTCCCTCATATCCTCTGTCCTCCTCCTCTTTCTACAACACACTGACCTTGCTAGCCAAGTGCTGACCGCATGCTTCATCCAGTAACCCTCACCAATATTTATGTCTGAAGGTCATGCTGTCACTCTGTTACTTCTTCATTCAGTGTTTCCTTGGATCAGGGTTACTCTGGCCAAGCTGTCATGGAAAGTCCAGTCATGACCCGGGCATCCAGCAGTTTCTTGTCAGGCTTTAGTCAAAGCATACACAGGGTTGACATAAATATAAAGCTGATACAGATTAAAGAGATATACACTAATTTGACTCATGTGATAAATGTTGGCTGGAGAAAAGAATGATAATTTCTGCATTTCATATTGTGATAAAAGTGATTCTGAACATTGTAAAAATAAAATATTGTAAAGAAAATAAGCTTGAAAAACATGCAAAGCTTTTTCTGAGAACCAGGTCAGAGCTTCAGCTTTCTTGTTTTCATTTTTTAAGAAGAATTAGCTCAGATCCTTTCCTCCAGAGTGTGAAACTTGCGCCCAACCCCACAGATCCCACAGCTTGATGTGCACGGTGTTGAAGGATGTTGCAGATGCCTTCTGGGAACAAGACTGCCTCTCTGCTGCTTACAGCAGATGCAAAGACATCAAACTGGAAACACTGCTGGCTATAGCCTATTAAACTGTACTTTTGTTGTTATGTTGTTCTAGGTGTCATCACAGATGTTCTCCATTTCAGCTACTGAGAAAGTATCGTATTTGATCACAAATGCTGGGCTGACTCAGATTAAAGGAATGCAGCCAAAATCCCCAAACGTTGTCGTATTCTTTATTAGTTAATGGTGGTTATTGAAATGGTAAGATGTCCTGGCACTGCATTTCCAAGACATTATTATAAATGAAACAGTCCAGTTTCCTGGACTCTTTGTCCTTGGATTGTCTGTAGATGCAGATTTAGTTGGCACTTTATCTATGATCTACCCGTCACCTTGTGTTTACATCAGTGAATGCAAAAGCTTTCACAAACTATTAAAAACTAAAATAATCTGTAGTGGCATAAAATAGATGGTGTAGTTTTATGTTTAATTGAATTTGAATCAGTTATTGCAGATAAAAGATAAAATATTACTTCAGAAGATTATCTATTACATGCATACAATGTATTTTATCACGAGCGTAACCAATGTCAATCAGGAAGACTATATTCCTGCTTACTGTGTGTATCTTAATGTTCTGTCCTTTCCCACTTCCATCTCAATCAGCTGAATTTTGGCAATCAAGCACTTCACTCCTGAACATCTGTGAGTGAATCGTCTCCTCGCAGTCAAACTTTAAAATGTGTTCCTTTCTCTGCTGCTGTTAGATGTCATTTCACACCTCCACCTTCTCTCGTTTTTATCACAACTGTCCAAGTGGTTCTTCTACTGAAGAAATCTCTCTATTTGTTGGTCTCTTTTAATAAAAATATAAAAAAGAAAAAAATCCTTTCTGTGACTGCATTCAGTCAGTTATAATAAATTCCAAATTTGACTAGATTTCGTGGTGGGAAAGAAACTGCCTTAAAATAATCCTAAAGCTATTGTATTGTGCTAATATCCTTCAGTGGAGCCCCACTTAAAATCAAACAATACAATTACAAATACAACTGAGTTACCTGCTGGTTCTTAATAGCAAAGCGTAATTCTGGTAGCAATAGCACTTTCATTACACGTCACAGCAGGCTTCAACTTCTGATTTCAGCTCACACAGCAGCCTTTAGGAAAAGTTGTGCACATTTTGTTCCAATAATGGAATTTTGTATAAACTCCTTTCTGGAAAAAAGATAATACCATATGTAATGTGAACCATCCTTAGACCATGCTCTGCAAAAACACCCTTCCCCCACAATCCTTTATCATGGCAGCTGCCATAATACAGAGGCAGAGTGAGAGTGGTGTTTCTCTGGAAGTGCTACACTTCTTTGAGTCATTCATGATACAGTGGGACATGATGTGTGACACAAACCTCAAGACACTAATGGTGCATCAGCTAGCATGCCAGAGTTGGCTGCAAAGGACAAAGAGCAAGAACGTCATGTCCTTCTTCAGTATCAACTTCCAGCTAGTAGAAAATGCTTCAAATTACTGTTGTTCTCAACATTTCTGGATATATAATGTATGTGTGTTTGTTCTAAAAAATGCCTAAGATATAGTAACAGTTGCATCACACTAAGTACACTGGTGAATGCTGCAAAAACAGCAGCAAGTATTCCACCAGCCTGTAAACATATCAGCACAACATACTGTATTTGCCATGCAACCCTAAGCAAATTAAAATTTCTCGCTCTCATCCTCTCCACTCTCTCCACCCACACTCTCTGTCCTCCTACCATATGCATCCCAAAATGATCAGTTGAGTCTCATCTCCTCCTGGAGCTCGTTACACTCACATTTACTCACACACACATTTTCTCTCTCCCTCTCGCTTTCTCACTCACACACAAAAAGGTGCACAATGCCACAGTAATGGAGCGGCTGTATTCTCCTTCACAAGTGAGAACGCTGTCGGCTAGATGATATTAATATATGCTGGTATTGGACAGTTGCAATGGAAGATTCTTTTTTCTAACATTTCTTTCAAGGACAAGCAGTGTAAGTACAATTTTACACGTGGGATTTAACTACAAAGCTGCTCTTGGCACAATTGATATAGAATAATATAGCCGCATTGTTACATTCCATCTGAATTAAACCATAAAGCTCCATCATATTTACCCAATCAGATCAAACAAACCAAGTCAGATATCAGGATATCAGATGGCTGTCATTTATTCTACTCCAGTCTGACAACAACTTCTGCTGAACAAGACTTCAATAGTAAGCATCGACATTTAATTTGATTTTGCCAAAGTTTTCATTTAATCTTGTTTCAAAATCCCTCAGCTCAGTGCTTTCATATCAGTGCTGCAACACTCTGCACACTCTTTTCTGTCAATCACTCAATGCATGCAGGAATAAAATGGAAAGAAACAATTTCTCAGAAACATATTGCATTCCAAACCCTGTCATTGTTTTAAATTAAACATGTTTCTTAGGTGGGATGTCATTTAACCTTAAGGTAGGCTTGAAACTGTTCAGTTTTCCCATTGTGTGCTGTTGATGTCATTGCTTTGACCAACCAAGACTGGAAAGCAAAAAAAAAAAGCCAAATGAGTTAAAAGTTACCACTCTGAAGGCCTCAAAACATTTATTTTCCATTATCTTCCTACTTTGAGCCATGAGGTCCTACATGAACACAATAATATATATGAATTTAAATAGTTGCTCATTTTCTCCAGATTCTTTCTTAAAAGCTTGAAATTATGTTTGCATGTGCTTTTAGTCTGTTCATAATAAACTAGTTCTCATATTAATAACTAAAGTCCCAATTGCAACAGCCAAACCACCATTTCTCCTCAGGCATTCTCATTAAACATTTGAGAGACTTTGCTGTCACATATGGTGAGACCTGTTTGGACTGTGGTTACTAGGAATATGCCTTTTCCAAAAACTTGCTGAACTGTGTCGGTTTGCCTCTGCAATGTTTGTAGGATTTCGGACAGAGTGAGTGGGTGGCTGTATTTGTGCTGACAGAACTGGGTGTGTGGGTGACGGGGGAGAGAGTGATTATTTCTGAGAGTCCGCTGGCGTTGTGCCTTCTTCCACTTCTTTCCTCTCCTCAGGCTCTTCGGTGTATTCATCCCAAATGGCCTAGAGTGCCTGTGTAATGGTGGAGACAATCTTTACTCATGGGCATGCTTTTGTGTTACCCACACACAAACACACACAGCTACTCCAACCAGACTGATACCCTGATACTCTAAACATGTCTTCATTAAAACTAGGGCTCACATGAAAATTTTGTTTGCATTTGTACCCTGGATCTGTATTATGGTGGCCATAATTTATTTGTTTCATTATACATTGATTTAATAAGAGTACGCTGTCCACAGCAAACCCTGCTTTGTTTCTAATGTTTATCATATTTTGAGTCTAAATCTCATGGGGAAAACAACACGTTTTAGTATATTAGGAAATATTTGGCACAAAAATGGTCAGTTTTACTGGTAAAGAGAGGTGGTTTGAGCTGTCAGTTGCTTCAATCTCGAAAGTGCTAGTGCCAGCCTTTAAACCCATGCTCTTCAGTCCGTCAGACTGTCTCAGAAGAATGAAATAAAGTTGGAAATCCAGTCAGAGAGAGGAAAGACAACAGAGTGAAAGGTAAGATATCAGCTGGAACAGAGACTTCATGCCTTGTTAACTCAGAGAGTTTTGCAGACAGATGCTTTGTTGTGGTGGAGGTGTACGCTGTTGGGTTGTTTTTCAAAAATAGAAACTCATGCTAGTTGTTAAGCAGCTTTATTCCCTGTTTCACACCTCACCCCAGAATTTGAAATTCCATTCAGACCATGTATGCCTTCTGTCCTGTTGGGGCTTTCGGAAAGTAATGGCGTTTTAAAAGAACTTCACTGTTTCCATTTCACAAGTCATTTTGTTTCTTTTGAGTGGAGTGATTTTCAGCAGTCTCGTGTGCACACCAATGCTTCTGAAAAAGTCTTTGAGAAAGGCAGCAAGACAGGGAAGATTCGTTAGTTTTCTGTTGTGTATGTGCTGAAAAGAGAGACACTTATATAACAGACACACGCATCAGCATCTGGGTAATACGTGTAGCATTTGTAAACAACAATCTGATACTAATATGGAACAAACACCACTGTTCTGGTGATTGATAGCCACTGTCTAATTCCATTTGTATTTGCTGGTACAGCACAGGTATCAAGGCAGAAAAAAATCTCCATCATACTAAGTGAGGTTCAAGTTGGTATGGGTTATTAATGATGATTGCTGCTGTATCTAAACATTTTGCATTGCCAATGTGTACACACCTTGGACCAATTTGGAGGTGGGATAGCAAAAATGTTTTATATACATTTCTACTGGAAGTAACATGTACAGAAGTAGAGAATAGCTGCGCTTGCAGTGTTTTTCTTTATGCCGATATCTTGAGATCACAAGGTAATTATTTCTTTATCTTGAGATAATAAAGCTCGTTTTCTCGTTATCTGACATTTTCCGCTTAAATCATTTGCTACAGTTGTCCAGATGCCATCTAAGCATGCTGGCATGGCTCGCCTGATCTCTGATAAACATTATAAGTAAGCTAATAATAATTTACTGTTTTGGTGGACTCTCACCGCTCTCCTCAATCTTGTGTCCAGCAGCCATCAGCAGTTCAGAGAAAAAGCTCCCAGAAACCCACTGTACACTTCCTATCCAGCAAACAGCAGACAGACTAGCTAGTGATGCTGGCGAGGCATGCAAAGAATACCAGCAATCGTAACTGTAAACTGCATTGCCATCCAGTTAAGTAAAAATATTTTAACGCCTTAATGATATGCACTCTACCAGGTGAGGTACCAGGGTGCCCCACTGTTGCAGTTTTAATGTTGGGACCATCTGTTGTTTACCTATTGTGACTCATCGAGGTGCATAGGAACTCAGCTGGTTGGTTGTGGTCAGCTACTTTGACTCCATTAATCATGTTTGGTTTCAACTGTTTTGTAGCAGATTGTTTTGGGGGTTGCCAGTTTTTCTGCTATCATAGAAGTTCATGAACCGAGAGCTAATCAGTCATAGTCTTTCTATCTGATGTGCTCACAATGACTGCTTTCTTTTTTCATTTACAGTAAATGTATCTTATTTCCACACTCTAGAGTGCTCAGAAAGTCTAAAAGAGCCCACTACACGTAGACTTATGGACATATTAAACTAATCCACAACAGAAGTGGATATTTAGCTCCCATGTCAAACTCTTTCAATACAATTCTTCTATTATCTTAGTTCTTGGTATGTTGGTATGTCGTCTTCTTAAACATCTTTCCATTTATCTCAACAGCTTTACTAAGTAAATTATGTTTAAGTGATCCTGGCAACCCAAGACATGTATTAATCATCAGTGAGAAAATAAGAACAAATTCAACACCTTTTGTGTACAAACGTACAAACTTTGTTTTCAGATTTCTCATGTTTCTTGACCCACTCAAAAAAGATGCAAGAGGGAGACATAATATAATTGTCTGCAAAAAAGTAGGTCACCCATTCAGCTTTGAAGAGTCAATTTAGGATGTTTTGGAGCCGTGAAAACTAGCTTCTCTTCATCGGGAACTTTCTAGATGTTCTCCCGTTCCCTCTTTGGCTTTAATTAGACCATGTTGAAAGGGAGAATCTGTTCAATGGTGTTCAATGGTGTTCATGGTGTCAAAGAAACATCAAGTGTAAAAATCCCTCTGGAAATGGACTCCCCGCAAAATGGATGAATGTTACTTGAAAAATGTTGTGAGGAAATAGCTTAGTGTCTTCACTGTGGGGTAGCCCATTAACGTCAATAACTAGCAGACATGTCTGGCTTGGGGAAAAAAATAATGCAATGCTGCAGTAGCCTAAACTAGATTTATCCTCCCCACCCACAGGAAGGATTTGTCTAATAACAGCTGCACCAGCTTGATGAGGCTGAGAGACATTTGACTCCATTGTACCATTTGTCATCTGGTTATGATTTTCACATTTCTTTCCAATGACTCATCTTTTGTAATCACTCTGGTCATGTTAGCAAATATATATTGTCCTTAACTTGTATAAAACCACTGCATCCAAACCTGATTTGTCTGAATCTGGGAGTAAAGAATGGTTCCTCTCCCTTATTCTCAGTTTTTTGCGGCGTTACAGAAAAAACAGCTGTTGTGTCCTGCGGCAGAGTTCGTACTGAGAGATTATTCAGTGAGCTTCTCTGGCACTTGACAGAGTTTTGTATTCTCCCACACATTTCGGGATAATATGGCAGACTTGCTAATCTGACATGGTGTACACCCCTGTCACCTGATCACTGGCAGGATTCTGGTATTAAAAAGACAGCGTCCCAATGTGAAGAAGATAGATGGTGAAAGAAAGAGACAATACGTATGAGGAGAGAGAGAAAGTGAAATGAATGCTCAGACAGATGGAGCATGCATGATAGATGAGCAATACAAAACAATACATTTTGCACTGAGTCTAAGCTTCGACAGACTTAATCTCGCCCATTGCATTGAAATGATAAGGCATATATTTAACTCCAGTTACATACCTCATAAACATTACATACTGTATATATTACAAGATAGACTCTACCATGTACAGAGATGAGTTTCTTTTTTTAACTTCTAGGCTTGAGGAGATGGTTGATTATGATAACTATAGGTAGGTTCAGTATAGAAATAACTCTTTTATTTCATTTTACTTGTTCTTGGAAACACTAAACTCTACCGTTTCCACTTACAGAACCAGCACCTGAAGGGTCACTGTGGGACATTTTCTGAGCTATGCTTTTGTGTTAACTTGCAATACGTTTTTACATGCCCACTGATCCATATTTATGTAGGAAAGCCGAGGTCTGACAGTAGCTGTGACCACAGCTGCTCGGCTTTGCCTGGCTGAGGGTTGGGTGCTCAAACACCACTTGGAGCTGTGGTATGGTACTTGAAGCTATACTTGTGGCTATGGCTATGCCTGTAGTTGTGCCTGTGGTTGTTTCTATGGCTATGCTATTGCTTTGGCTTTGGCAGTTGTAGCTGTAGATATGGATGTGTATACGTCATATCACCTGAGATAAAGAGAGCTGGGGTTGCGGCTATGGCAGTGGATGTATAAACGGCTATAGTTGTAGTTCTTGCAATTTCTATGGCTATTGCTATAGCTAAAGCTAAATAGCTATAGCTAGGGCTGTTTAAATGACTGTGGCTATTGCTGTAGCCATGGCTCTAAGGTTATAGATTGGCTAACGCTAAATCTGTAGCTTTTTGTATGGCTATTGCTATGGCGAAGGCTTAAGCTGAAGCTAGGGCTGCTATGGGTAAGGCTTTATAATGCTGTGGCTGTAGTTACTTTTTATAACAGAGTTAGGAGGAATAGCTTTAC
The DNA here is from genome assembly GCA_036023655.1 of Nannoperca australis. Classification (NCBI taxonomy): domain Eukaryota; kingdom Metazoa; phylum Chordata; class Actinopteri; order Centrarchiformes; family Percichthyidae; genus Nannoperca; species Nannoperca australis. The sequence continues at coordinate 8,889 of JAVQJD010043592.1, forward strand.
CATAATGATCAGCCAGCTCAACTGTCTTAATTGACAGTGTATGCTGTTGGTTATTGTTGCTTTTTTATATATATATACTGCTATTTTTCACCTACTTGTATGAACATAATAGTTCAATGTTGTCTGTGTATTTCTGTCTTCCTGTAAAATGTTCTCGGAACTGTGTGTAAGTACATTGAGATCAACTAAAAACAAAAAAATTCTCAAATTCCTCACACATACTTGGCCACTAAAGCTGAAACGCCATAGCCATAATCACCACCAGTACAGCAGCCAGTTATACCGCAGTGTAGCTCCCTCCAGAAATAAGGAAAATCAGAGTGATGCAAAAAGTACTGTGAGGTAACACAAAAGTAGTCAGACAAAAGATTATAAATACTGTTACACTGAAACCATACTGCTACAGGAAGCTGTTTAGCAACCTGGCTGTAGTTGCTAGTTTGCACTTCTTTCACAGATAAAGATGTTATGTGTGGAGGACCGGGGTGTTAGCCTATTAAAATGTGTTTGAAGTGCATAACATAGGACAGGTCAGGGTAAGGCCATGTGCTCCTTCATCCCTCTTTAGAATTTGTATGCTTACGGATCTTTTACCTATCGTGTGCTCTTTGGTTCATTAAGACTGTCTCTAAAGCAGTATGTGTAGAATATAGAATGCGTCTTTATCTCCGAAGACCTTTAGACATTAGGCAAAATGCGGTTATGAGATGTATCAGAGCTTTACTACTTGGTACACTGCGGCTGGGTTTAAATATAAAATGTTTAAAAGTTTTAACACTCCATAGAAAGAAGAATCTGAAGAAAAAGAATTTTATATTCATACCTTTCACTTGTCTAAGACCTAACAGCATTTGTTTCAACATTAAGCATGAGCAAGGGAACATTTGTCCCATACTCAGGAGAAAGAAATCTTGGCTGTAACTCAAAACAACCACAAATACAGTAGATCAAGTCAGTCTCACATGGATAATATGGAATGATCAGGGAAAGCAATGGATTAGTGCTGAATACCTTCAAAATAAGGGCATTAGCCTTAGGTGTACTTTGCATGTTTTTTTGTGCTAATTAACAGATGTTGGCATGCTAACATGCTAAAGTAAGAGGGTGAAAATGGTAAAAGTAGCGCATCTTAGCACTGTCACTGTGAGCATGTTAGCATACTTTAGTGGGACTGAAGATTTGTGAAAGCTTGATTCTTAACCACCTATTTCATATCAAGAACTGCTCAATATCCTAAAATTCTCTGCTGATAACAGAAACATTTCATCAACCCATGGATGTCAAATAATACTGTGGATGGTTAAATGTAGACTCACTGCTAACTTCTCCTATAAAAACAGAGTGAGGGTATGGAGGAAAACACATTTTTGGTTAAGTAGTAGCCACTGTATAATGTATTGCGCATTTGAGCATCTTAAATAAGTTACATGTTTGCGTAACCTCCCTATAAAGCACTTTTAATTGCACTTTTACCTGATTATGCTCTACAAACTACAATTAGGGAGCAGCATTGTCATAAAGCAGAGGAGATGTGAGACAATTAAATATTTAGTTTAGAGTTTACAATCATTTTATCAGGATCACATTCTTAATCTCTCTCTGGTGTTTTAAAGCCAAACTGTCTGGCACATTTAAAAAAGCAAGATCAAGTTTGTTTCATAAAGTTAAGAATTCATTTTGTGTTGTCTCCTCCTCTGTCTTAAGGGGCCTTTAGGAGAATTACTGAATTCTTAAAGCTTTTTTTAAAAAGGTTTTCTCAGATGCTACAGTGCTTCTTTCTTTCTTTCTGTCTTCCTCTGCAGTGAAATTAAAAAACGTTTTTTTTTTGTATTTCAGCTGATCTCATGACGTAACACATCCATTTAGCCTTTAGTAAATGCCATTATTTAACTTGACAACTTGAATTACCACTGAGGCAAATTATTATCTTTTTAAGTGGAGCTGTCATAGATGGAGGACAGGAAAGGTGGATGATTCTTTGAGTGGGCTGATTCATTTATCTTCATGTAGCACTTTTTACTGAAGTTCAGTTTACTTGAGAAGGTCAACATGCATTATTTCAATACAACATGTCTAAACTCAGCCAACTGCAGTAGAAACCTATAATGAACTACTATTGTTTGCACTTAACTGTGTAACTGCCAAAATGATGGTGAAGAGCCTATTGGTGCTTTGTCTTTAATAACTAATGAAACCTCAAAGACACCCTCAACAAAGATGTTCTTCCCCTCAGTCCAATAAACACGTGGATTATTAGTCATACTTCACAGACATGTAGACAACTGCTTTTCTGGAAATGTGCCCCTGAAAGTGTCCAATCCCTTCTAGGCTTTGAGTGTCCACACATATCCAGAAAGACACTTTCACGCAGACCATGAAACCTTTTTTAAGCCAAAGAGGCCCCACAATGAGACTTTAATTGGTCAGATTTGCTTTGAGTATATTTATATCTTTTCACAAACTATTTCAGGTGACTTTGAAACATTTTTATCCACTTTGAAAAGCAACTTCAAATACCTGGTGCAAAAACACAGCACTCTCAGATTTCTTCTGTTGTACTCTGGAAAAGTAATTCACTCTGTAAGTCTTGAGGTTATCGGCAATTTATTTCCAGTGTGTTAGTTAAACCTCTGGTTGTTGTTATTTTTACATGCGAATGTCCATATGTTATTTTTAAATGCAAATGTACATACTGCATGTTTGCTGAACTGCATTTATTAAGTTCAGCCTATGTTTATGCTTGTCTACAGTACTGTATGTGTTTCTTGGCTGTCCTTCTGTCTTGTGATGCATTTGTGTTGACAGTGTTCTGACAGAGACAGTATGATGGATTCTCACTCATGGTAATTTATGCAAAACCGTGTCCTAATTACAGCCCATAAAAAATATGGAGCAGAAAGTCCCCTAACACAGGCAAAGCAGAATGTGGAAAAGCGTGTAAATAATTCTAGTTTAGCTACAACCATCATCCACCATCACTACCATCTATCATCTGTCAGTCAATGCCAAACTAGTGGTCCATTACACAATAGCACTACATTCTCTTATTTCCTCAGATCACATGCCATCTTTCCCATATCTTTACTGTCTTTATTGGATTATTTAAACATGAGCAAATGCCATCCACTGATGAAGGCCATTAGATGGATTTAAAATCTCGAGGAGAGATCTAGTGACTGTCAGATAAGAATTTATTGTCTAACTACTATTTCCAAAGGTCAAGAGTGAAGCTCAACATGTTCTCATGAGTTTGGACTGTGATCTAAAATTGCTGCTCACATGCTGACGATGACAATCCAAAATGCTGATGTTTGGCTGGTACAAAGTTTATCATGTTCACCATCTTAGTGGTAGCATGCTAACATTTGCCAGATAGCACTAAACACAATTACAATTCACTCTAGGGTGGACATGAATGTCTGAGCCAAATTTCATGGCAAACCATCGAACAGAGATTGTGAAGACATTTTATTGCAAAATGTACGCCTCTTCTGTGGCTAATTTTTATTTCATTATGATCCTTACTCCCTTAAGTCAAGCAGCAGAAGTTGAGAGATAATGTGCAAATACTACTGGCCCAGTTTTGTGGAAAAAGAAATATGCAAGAGTCAGGGTGTTTATCCTTTGTTGGACAGGCTACTTTTTTAAAAGTGCATAAATTAAGAGTATTCCCACTTCTCCAGGCACACTACACCACTGAGGCATATTTAAATTCTTATCCCAAGGTAAGGAGATGAAATGTGAAAATGCCAGTGTATTCTGCACAGGTCTGATACCTGCAGGCTGGCCTCTAGAGGGCCTTGCGTTGAAGAATGCATCCAGTTGTTGGACAAAAAAACTCAACGTTTCTTTCACATTATAATATAATGCAATACAGAACAATAGGCCTGCAGTTGTAAAGCTTACTGTATCTTGTTTTTGTTGAGAGTGGTGTGGCTTCAGCTCTGCGATTTTCGAGGTTGTAGTTGATTTTGTTGTACTAGAGTCCTTTATGTTATGACATGGCACAGACATATACACACTAATATACACGTGCTGATACTTTGGTTATCTGCTATAGCAAATCATGCAGCTTGTTACTCTGACCTGATCTGACCTTTCCATGTTGCTGTCCAAAACACTGGAACAATGTCCAGTGTGATACACTACCAGTATGTGTGTGTGTATGTCTGACCCTTTAGCTGGCTGCTGGTTAAACGTGTCTCTTGGTACCCTCTCCCTGTTTATTTCAGTGGCCGCAATCGCACAGAAAACTGAAGCACCAGCAACAAACTATCTCAGAACAGAAAGTTAGCACTTTCCTAGGAGATTATTAATGCACCAAACTTTTCTATGCCAACTACCAGTGACAGAAACGCACACATTCACAGAAGCTCTTTGAACCTGTGAATTCAATTCAGCTGCAACTTTCAGTCACTAAGAATAGAGTTATTTACACTTAGGACGTACCTTATTCCTTTGTTCTGTAAGTCAAAATATTTATTATCTGGGGTTTAAAGTATCTATCTTACTGTTACAGTATGAGGGGACTTGAGTTTTTAGTTGTTGTTGGCAGCTTTATTATTTATTGGGTAGATTCTTCACCTAGTTGAGTAGTCTAGAGTATGTGGTTGATTCGCAGCCTTCCTAAATAAGGTACGCAGGTGTGAGCCAGTGGTTCTGCAATGTTTGTTTTTTCATACATTCTTTTTTTTGGCCAACCTAAAATATTCAGAGGGAGGGAGAGTGTGTGAGAAGGAGAATAGGAAACTGGAGAAAAGACACAGATGGGGAGGAAGTAAACATACATACAAAAAGGTGCCAAACAGTTCCACACAAGTGCCAAAGTCCGCTCAAATGCAAATGCTGTCCAAACAGTAGTCCAGGTATACAGCAAATTGATATGTCCTGCAGAACTGACGCGGGCTCATCCTGCAGAGTGATGTGTCCTTTGCTGATGATGTTCGGAGCATTTGCATACAAGTGCCAGTCTGTTTAAGGTCAGAGCTGGGATATGTTGTTTTAAAGCTTTTTTCCTAGGCTAGTCATCAATATCCCTGCAGACATCAACATGCAGCATATTCAGGAGGTTACCATGGAAACATGGACCTACAGTAAATTGTACATTCGCCTCAGTATATTATTGTGTTTAATTGGTCTATTTGTCAAACAAAACAAGCAAATTGGGAGTGCACTTGCTAATCTTGTTCTACTAAACAACTTGATTTTCCTGTGAGCAGGATATGAGCCAACTGAAGATATCATATAAGGTATATTTTATTTACTGTGTTGAAAAAAAAGTTAACGTGCAAGTCAACTTGTTCAATGTGGTAGTGAGAAACTCCCCAGGCTGAGAATCAACCACTCCAGCTGCAATTGTTGTTAAATTTGCAGTGAATATACTGTGAATTATCTTTTCTGTATTATGTGTATATATATTCAAATACACTCATTATCCCATAAGTGTTCATTTGAAATTGCAGGGCAATGAAAGAATATTCAAAATGTTGGAAAAGTGTGCTGTCTTGCTGTGAGTTAAATGAGAAGATTAACACCACTCATGTCACTTGCAATAACAGTTTTTTATTTTGTTTTGTTTATAGTTTGGCCAGTGGAAACAGTTTGTGAAGCTCACTGTGTCTGTCTGCGGTTTGCTGCTGAGCAGTTTGTGTACAGTGGGCTTTTGTTGAATGTATCGTTTGATCAATCTGTACAACAGCAAAAATGTCTTTGAATTTATTTGATAGGGGATGATTCAATTAAATGTAGTTCCAATTTAAAACATGAAACAAGCTACATGGAGAGTTTATAGCTATTGCTAATTTTCAACTCATACAAACAACAATTTATGGATTTATGGATTCGGGGGGAGTTATGTGTCAATTTGCCCAGAATTTCTGTGCAGCGTCTTACCTGGTTGTCTGGCAACCTCAAAGTGACGACAAGATTCCAGGAAGTTACTGAACCCGGCATTTCTTTACTAAGAAATAGTAACAGCAAGTTACTCCCCTATAATTGCCTCTTGGCTTTAGCTCCATACTTAACACACAGACATTAAAGTTCTTCTGATCTTCTCATCTAACTCTTGACAAGAAGGTGAATAAATGTTGAACAATTGCAGAATTTACTCCATTCATTGGGTTTGTTTTGGAATCTTTCAAGAAAACACAGGTGTTGCTGGATACAGTGAACAGACTGCAGGAAAGACACATGAAAACTTGGGCAAACCACAGCCTGAGTTGTAGATCATGTCCAGCCATTTTCAATGCATTCTTAACCAGTGTGAACGTCAGAGAAGAGCCCAGAAAAGACCATAATCCTCTGATGGAATTGCATCAATTGGAATTACATTTGCTCTGCCATGTCCAAGGTGACAGAATCCCTAACCTGGAGCGACAGCAAGTCACCAACTCTCACACAACTGTGAGTCCTTGCAAGCTCCGGGTCATTTGCAACTGAACAGTTTTTGCTGAAGCAAATGTTTCTACAATAGTTTGGAGCTGAGAAAAACAAACTGAAGGTGTGAGTACTGAAAGTGGGATGGTCTCTAGTGGACTCGGATGACTCACGGAGAACATATTAGAACAATAACATCAGCACGAATCCATTGTAGGTGTAATGTTTGTTCACATCTTTTTATAGTGTTTTGTTTACCTCAGTTTCTGCAAGGTCAAATATTGTTTGATTTGTCAATCAACAGTACTGTAATCATACGATTTGATGGATTTTATATTTGTGGCAATTTTGGATCGAGGATAAAATCCCATCAAATCAACAAGCTGACAGACTGACAGGTGATGTAACCTCATGGCTATTTTGACAGGAAATAAAAAGCATGTTACTTTTAAAAGATAAAAGGTAGATGAGTTTATTAATAGCAAATTCCTAAATGTTTTGCTTGCCATCTGAATATGTCTGGATTCTCTTTCTGCCCAATAAGCAATACCAAACTTTTCATGGGCATAAAACAAAGGCAGAGGAGCAACAGAGAGAAAGACAAAGATGGAGAGCGCAGTTCAATAAGCAGTGGATCAAATGGGCAAAATATTTACAAAAGGAGTGAGAGATAAAGGATGTCACAGTAAGGGAGAAGGGGAAGAAAATGTGTCGTGGGAACAAATTATACTTGGTGTGCTTCTACCTGCTCCACCAACGCTTGAATTGGTTGTGCTAGCGTCTTTGAGTAACTTTTCTTTAAAAAAAGTATGCAACTAAAACTCATGTACTTTTAATGACCCAAGATTCCAAACCAGCTATGCAAAATAAATTACATACATAAGGTAACATTTAGCCGCAAAGTGACACCATTTTTTAGCTCCGTAATTACTTTTTCAGCTAATGACACACCATTGCAATATGCATGTTTTCATTTATTCATCAACCTAGTATGGCTGTGTTGTGTCACATCATTCTACCCTGTATGCAGGGTTATTCCAGTCATTACAGCACTGCTGTCAGGAAACACTTGACACAAAAACAATTTAATATGAACACACAAGAAAAATGAAAGGATGGAAACCTCAGGTAGAATGATAAGGCAGTCTTGTTTCCTCTCTGACATCTGTTCCTGTGAAAGGAAAGTAAGGACGCCACTAACAGTTTACCCCAGATACCACAGTCCCCTCTGGCAGCAACATCTGTCTAATGAGGATTGCACAGTAGCTCCTGTGAATCCAGGCTTAGCACTTCTTTGATATCATGAGGTTTCCAGGTTTTCAAGAAGCCATTACGTAATGAGGATGAAAAACATCAAGTGCTAAAATGTAAAAGACATTTCATAAAGGCCATGTCTAAAAATCTCTTCCAATCTGTATCCAGGTGCTTCATCTCACATTTATAAAAGGAGTGGTTGCACAGGGAACATCTTGAGTCCATGTCTCTTGTCAATACTTTGTTGTTTAGTTGTTTATGCCCAAGCAGTGGGCACTTAATGAATTCCGAATTATGTCTACATAGTTACATTTTAATGTAGTGTTTTTTTCTCACTGCCAATGAGGAGATTCAACATGGCAATAAGTCTAGTTGGTGCGACTGACAGCGAAATGAGGGAAATTGTGGTCCCGCTCCATTAAGTATAATCAATATTACAATGACTCTAAATAGGCTAAACTGTGCATTAAAAACAGTTTTATATATTATTAATTGAATGCCAAATAAACAACCTTAAATATTCTAATATGTAATAATAACAATAACTAGCTGCTATTTGTAACTCAAAATAGCCTACAGCCATGGATAGATTATGAAACAATAAAGCCCTGGACAAAGACATGTTAAGGCCCCCCAACCCTCCTAAGAGCAAGACACCCATTTTGAATGACGGCCGTGTTGAGTTTGTGTCTCTTTGTAGTTGTTTTGTGTATCTCTTTGTAGTTGTTTTTATAGTCAGTCTTAGGCCATGACCTAATTTAGGTTCCTAGTGGCCTGAGGATAGAAGCTCCTCCTGAGCCTCTCAGTGCTGGCCTGGTGTATATGGTATCTTGTTCCCGTATAACATTTTATAATAATGAGTTGTTTAATATATTTTACTGAATTTGTTCATATGATTATTTCATAATGTTTTTAATATATCTAAAATTGAACATCCTGGTACTCACAATGGATAGATAGAGGAATGTTTGCTGTCCATGGTTCTGAATTATTCCAAACAAATGGTCAGGACATATTTTTGGGCAAAGAGTTGTTGTCATTTTAGAAATAATGATGCTCTAATGTCACAGGAATTGTTGCCATATATATATATATGTATATATCTTCACCTTTCCGGGTCAAGGGCAATAGATTAAATGGTTGATGACATGGAACTAGCACTGCAAAGCTCACACTCCTGTGCTTGTGCAATAAATTGTGGATGAGCGAAATCTGAGGCTTTGCAAAGAAATCCATCACTGAGAGGAGGGGGGTGGGGGGCCAAGGTCACCTTGCAACTGATTGAAAACTCATTTTTTAAATAGATGAATTGTTTAAAAATGGAGATTGTAGTTGTCAAAATGTTGCATAATGAAATCCATGCTGATATCCCAGCAAGCTCTACTGGCACTGTGGTCAAATGTTAAATAGTTGGACATGATAGAGTTACTCTGTATGCTTGAGTGGCAACTGAAACTGCCAAACTTGGGAATATGTTAATATCCAAATCAGGTCTACATATAATGTAGCTTGTCACTCATTGAATCTGAATAATGTATCACACACTTGACCTCTTGAGAGCTCAAGAGATCATTGGACAAATGCATGATAGCTTTGCTTTCAGGGTGCACCTTTGATCTGGCTTCCTCTGGTGACCCAGATCTAAGTGATGGAACTCAGAGAACAGAGCCTACATAAATCATGCACAAAACATGCTCATGGCTATTTAACCCTGGGTGAAATGGTTCGATGAAAGCAGCAGCATTAGATGAATGAGGACTCAGGTGGACATGGCGAAATACCCCAGCAGGATTCAAATGTGACAGGGAAATAAGGGGGGAATTCATCACAAGCAAGCTGGTCTTTGGAGGAAAAGGTTGAGAGTTGGATGGCCTTCAAGTCAGCCACCTCATCTTCAAACCTGTCTCATGCATAAATAATGACAGGGAAAGGGTCCCCTGTTGGAATTTCAAGGAAATTCAGAAGATATGAAGCCTGTAATGCACTGCAAGGACAGCTAGACATGAGAGGTAGCAATAATGTCTGTGTGAAACAATAAGGCATAGACAGCACAAAATAAGGAATTTGTCTTGTTGTCATACATGAATTTGATATGTTCTTTGATTGTCGGGATGTCTTCTATGTATCTGTAAAAGTGAATATTTCCTCACTTGCATTTTTAGCTCCCTATACAGTTAACCTGTGTTGTAATTATCCTTAGACATTGGTTCCTATGACTTACAGCTTGTGACCTCTTAAAACCAATCAATCACTGTCTACAAGTTGTGAACAGGTAAACGAAGAGTCCTTTCCCCACTCAGGTTCTTTCATTTCAATAATTTTTAAAGGAGTTTAAATTGTGAAGTTATTAACATGAAGACAAACAAAATCTGAAAAAATAGACCTAATTTGCCTCCAGAAAATCTCTGAAAGTAATTTAATGATCCCCATCAGGAACTCATTGTTGCCCATTCCACAGTAAGGTCGGGGTCAGCTAGAGAGCAGCCTCTCTGGAGGTGGAAGCTAATACAACCATGTGTTGTACCTGCTTAAGCTCAGCTAAATGGCTGATTGCTAACAAAAAGGGCTTTGACCCTCCTCTACTTGAATGGTGGTCTTTCTATATCCACTATATGGTTGTACTGCCCTACCATGAACTAACTTTGCTCCAATGCTTTTGGCACAAATGTGAGCTGAGATCGGATCAGCTGCTGCCTGACTGACCGCCCCACACTTCCCTTGGGTCGTTTTGGTTGGAAGTGTTGGCGTTACACTCACGCAGAGACAAAAAGGTAAGGCCTGAGGTTGTCCAGCACCATCCATTAGGGACAAACACCTTGGCACAAGGTCCTCCATTCTGGCTTGTTGCCACTGAGCCTTCTTTCCTGAATTTAAAGTGCAACCTATTTTTCTCTCCGTGAAGCTGATTAGAAAGTATAAGAGCTACTGCTAAGCGTTTAAAGTGCACTGACAGGATTATTGTCACTTGATTTCTTCAAAGTACCAAAAAAAGAGATGGAATGACAACATAGTGCATGCATTGTGTGTCACAATATACCCCATTATTCCACAACGATCTCTTTGATTTGATAGATGTAAATCGATCTAGAGGTTTGGAAACAAATGTTTACTAAATGCTCGCTGAGGCAAATCTTTGTGTCATGTTATAAAAAGAAAAACTCCTTCGTGGTTTTAGTTGTGGTATAAAATATGTCGTTTCGCCTCATACTGTAATAACATGGTAACGCACAGCATCATCATGACATATATTCTAGGCATTCATTTCGGGCAGCATTGGAGACTCCAAATCAGCTGCGAGTCCATGGCGTGCGTCATTGCGCAGCGGCGCGTCCACCCATAGTGGTTAATGGAAATCTGCTGACAGAGCACAACCAGTTGTTTGTGCGGGCATATGTATGCGCGGATCAGCAGGTGCTGTCTTTAACTGGATGGAAGTCACGGCTCCAACCACACAGATCTGAGAGGAAACTCTTAACGCTACGGACTCATATTTCCAGGATGCGCTGTCATATATAACGTGCTCGCGGAGATCGGCAGTTACAGGTAAAGTTCGGGTTTTAACTTCATTAGCCTGGCTGCTTTTCTTCATCAAATGACGGTGGTACAGCCTCACATTTTGGAGACGTGTGTTGTCTTTTCGTGCGCTTTTTCTCATCAACGCACGTTTGAATAGAGCGTGCTCTAATGCTGGATGAGAAAGACCACTGACGATGTAAACTTTGGAGTCTAAAGTGATGTCTTTTTCCCGAAAAAGTCAGAAAATATCCAATAACCTGTAAAAAGGATCACGCATAGTCAACAGTTTCAGGCTTATCTCGGCGATACTGAACAGCCAAATACAGAGATTGTCTGTCTGTGTGTGTGTGTGTGTGTGTGTGTGTGTGTGTGTGTGTGTCTGTGTCTGTCTATACGCGCGCGCCTCAGTGCGTGTGTTCGTCTCCCTTCTTAATTCTGATGCTTTCAATTATTTCTGCCTGTGCAAGCTGCTGGTGCACCAGTGCATAGATGATGCTCTTAGTTGACGTGAATGAGGGTTAGGAGGTTAACAAGTTGTGCTTGACCACACAAGCTACTTAATCGTTGATTGTTTTTCCCCCAGGGCCATATTTTTTGGGGAGATTGTACTTACTTTAGAAGAGTGGGGGCATTCAAGTATTCCAGATGTGGTCAAGCTCAAAAAGCAAACTACAACTTTAAATTGGGCTCATGTGAGAGTTTAAAGACAGTTATCAAAGTGAAATGAGTGTGAAGGTCAGGACATAATTTAATAGAGACCATCATGGTGATGTATCTCCTTATATGTGTTACTGGGAGACATACATGGAACTACTACTTACTTACTATCAAGTCCAGCCTTGTGCATTAGATTCTTATCAATGGTGATGTATGCTTTGCCCATTCTTTACCCAGCAGCCCTGCATCAGATAAGAACAGTTAATCTGTCAAGTCAACAGACAAATGCTCCCAGCAATGCTATGATTCCATTGTGAGGAAAACTAATTAAAAGCACGCTAATGCTACATGAAGCCGTATGATGAGTTTCCCAGAGTCCTCCTCTAATTTCTTAAACCATATTTACCTCAATGATAATGCCTGTAATCAGCAGAATAAGCACAGATTGTAAGGCACACTTAATTGCTGCAGATTTTTGTTCACTCATTGGGCATTAACTGCCAGCTGCCTTTCATATTTAGCCCTCGCAGTGCAGGCTGATCATCACAAGAAGGCACAGGGAAGGAGAGGAATGAGATTTACATAGAGTTGGTAGAGTAGAGATAATGGAAAGGCTCTCTGTTATCATCAAAACTCCAGAACTGGGAGTGTATTTCCTTTCCCACTCAGATAGACTACATGGAATAATAAAAAAACTGCAGTCTTAACCAATTGAAGTATTTGAGTGGCTTTGGCTTACTGGACATGTGACAGCATTGTCTTTGTCTTCATTTTTCTCTCTGTGTATTAATTTCTTCCCCTTCTCTGTTTCCTTTTTTTTACCTGCATGTTGACTGGTTTCTGTAGTCTAGCAAGCTAAATGGGACATTGCCCTGTGTCACAGGAATGGGCAGCTAGTGATTTATTTGGAGCGCATCTTTCAGTTGCAACCCTTTTGACCCTGCATGTTGGTACTTTTTATACTTTTGCACTGAATTCAAAGCAACATTTTAGACTCAGCAGGCTTGCATCATGCAGCAGGTGCACCAAGGCAGCAGTTGTGTCATGTGTCATGGTTTTTGTCTCATGGGATCTTGCCTTGACTCAGTGGCAGTGTCATGTGTCATCAGTAATATAATCTGATGGCACAAATCCTTCTGGTATTGTACACTCTCAAGCTGTCACAGTGTCCAGATGTGTCTTCAGATCAACTGGCTTCCCTCAGGCTTATCTTTTCAAGGAGCACATGTGATTACATGTGAAATGTGGCCAAAGCCCAGAGGTGTGGTCTTGATGGGCCAGAAGCTCTCAAGCAGTTACAATACATACAGTTTCAGAGGATTGTGAGTCCAGTGTATGCTCATTTGTAATTATTTCTTGGAGAAATTGTTTAATATTTTGGTAAATATACTTATTCACTTTACTTGCAGAGAGTTGGTAGAAAGGATTGATACCACTCTCATTTCTGTACATTAAATATGAAGCTGTTAGCTTAGCTTAGCACAATGACTGGAAAAAGGGGGAAACTGGATCATTCCAAAGGTAACAAAATCTGGTAAGCCAGTGTATGACAAACATAACATCCTGGATATTGTAACCACCCTGTAGGTTTATGTTATAGCTATCAGTGTTAATTATTTTCTTATGAGAAATTATTTTTTCTCTGTCATTTTGGCATGGGGGCCAGCTTAAAACACGACAATACCCATGAGCCCTGGTTGCTATTGCTATGAATACAAAGCCAGATATAGAGCCACAAATCAGAGCAGTAGTGAATTTAAAACACTTCTTTTTGCAGTTGGGAACAAAACACAGGTCCCTGGTTGCAAATGCATTCAAAATTGACTCAGAATCCAAAAGTGAATTAACTTTAGCTGCAGCCCGTGGTTAGCACACATAACAGAATTTTAAGCTCACTGATTTGATATTTCTTGCCGATAAGAACCATAAGAGTAGTAGTTAACCTGTCTCCCAAAGTTCTATGGAACTTCTGTAAACCAAGGGTGCTTGAAATAGCTCCTCCCACTTCACGACTCAATAGTGTGTTAATTAGTGAGCTTGTTAGGTGTTGGTAAGCGGATTGTATTACCTTTGGACAGAGCTACTGGCTGTAGCTTCATAATTACCATACAAACATGAGAGTGGTAAAGATTCTCATTTAACTCTCGGCAAGAATGCAAATGAGCGTATTTCCCAAAATGTTGAACTATTTCTTTAAATACAATCCCTATTTGTCCACTCATCATTATAACTTCCATTTTAATGGCTTTTCCATCTCCTCTGATTCCTCCTCATCATCATCCTCCGCACTATCATCACTGCTGCAATTGCGAGCCTGGAGATTTTCTCCCCATACAGTATGTTTGAGCTGCAACATTGCTAACTCATCCCAATAATAATGCAGAGCAACGGACACCAGAGACCTGTCTGGGATGATGAGAAGTAGCAGTCCCCCAAAGCCTGAACAGAAGCTTTTAAACCCACAGATGAAACAGGGGAGGAGAGGCCTCCTCCTAGATGAAATCCATAGAGCCCCCATTGTTTCTGTGAGACATTGCCTAGTGTGTTTTGAAAGAGAGGAAAAAGACAGAAAGTGCGACTGAGAGGGTTTCTGATGGGAGGTGGACTGAGCCAAATCAAGTCACTTTTATCTGATAAGAAATGTTGGTTGGACTGTAGCACGGACGTTAAAAGACCCAATATTGACAATGTCACTAAGATCCTTTGATAACAGAGATGAAACTATTCTACAACACAGTGAAATGTTCATTACTCTATTCCGTCACTCTCACATTAGTGATTCTTTAAGAGTTATTTTTGCTCCAATAAACTTGTAGAACCTCTAAAGAAATCTAAAAAAAGGGACTGAAGTTTGAGTGCAAGGAGGAATGCTTTCATGTTGCGATCATACAAAGCTGGCTTTTCAGCCAGAAAAAAAAAAAACCTTACTCATACACATTGTATTTCTACATATATTTCTAATATACATCTTACTTTTTGTATGGCTTGTGACAGAGGGCCAGGGCTGTGTCAAGTCTGTTTGTTTTTGGCAGACTTTTATACCATATCTTTATTCACCTTCGTTTCATACTTTTTGTAACTGTTTGCACAGGTCGATTATATGTGGGGAATTATTCACCTGACAACATATCATAAAGTCTGGCGTAAAACTGTGGATGAAACATCAACCTAGAGGAGCTAAAGCTGTCAGGACAGAGATGGTCTGATGTTGCTGGATAATTATGTGCTCAAAATGTATCCAAGACAATTCCTAGCTAAAGTATGATCAATGCTGGCCCCTGCTGACAAAACATGCAGCCAAACCATGCACTGGTTAAGCTTGGACAACTAGCTACTAGCTACTCAAGTAGTAATACTATATAAGTAGTAGTATACTCTATGAGTGGGATGCTGCTTGTATATTGGGCATTAGGGATTAACACAGTGGGCCATGGGAAAGGGGATATATAGACAAGGCAAGACAGGGTGGTGAGGGCAGTGACGACCCCTCAAGTGCCCTACCAGTAGGATATAACCATTAAATAGCACTTCAGACCATCAAAAGTCCTGCAACATTCATAAGCTGGTTCAATTGGATATGTTACGTTACATAAAAATTGCAGTGAAGTATAGCTACTCTTCTTTTTTAAATTTAGGAATAAGAGAGCATTGGTATCAGATTGGTACAAGTATTAGTTGGTACCTGGAGTTTTGCATCCCTGGAGATTTGTGAAACCCTGGACTGGAGTTGACAAAAAAAGAGCAACGAAAAACATGAAGCCTGGAACTTAGCTCAACACAATTTCTTATTAGTGCCTATAGTGCATGTTATGTATTTTCTGCCAGTTAATTAGATAGATAAAATAACATGATTACATAACATGTACACTACTTCTGCTAAAAAGAACCCACTGCAATGTTTTTTCTTTAATAGATGTGTAAATAGGCCTCCTTCACAGCAAAATATTATGTAACCAAAATCACTGGTGTACTTAATAACATCCATGGTGTCCCTGTAAGCTATGCTAAAGACAGTTAGCTTCCGGCAAGAATGGATCGCAACTATAATTCATGTAGTGAATTACACCTGTGCTTTTCAAGCTATACTAACGTCAAAATGTCTGCTGTGACAAAGGCCTGTTACAGCTATGCAACACCACTACTAGCCTACTCACTTAAGAGCAAACTACTCAGTGTTTGTTGTGTAGCTAATAGGAAATGAGAAAACAAGGAAGACATTTTGGACATTGGTTGTTGGCCTCTTCTCTGAAAAAGTTAGCATAATTAGCTAGCTGATTAGCTATGACGCATTAACTAAAAGAAACAGCTAAAAAATATAGCTTTGTTATAACACTTGATAAGCTAACATGTTATTACTAGCTTTTAGCTTGTACAAAGTATGTTGGCATATGAATACACAGTTGTGTAACAATTAGCTAACCAGACACCACTGGTTACACTTAAGGCGCCTTTTAAAAATAATCCTTGCAGGAACAGCTTTTTCTTTTGCAAGACTTTGATGAAACACAAGACAAAATGAGTACAAAAATGCCAGCATTCATTAAGTTGGCTATGACAGATAGAAATGAGAATAACTGGGGGAATTGGGTTTGGACTAGCAGCTTGGAGGCCACAAAGGTTGACATGCTATTGATGTGACTCATCATCCAGTAGGCCTAGATATAAGTACCTTGAAGAGCAACAAAAGGGGAGAAAAGCCAGTGAATTAGATGAAGTGACTCAGTTCTGCCTGACATATCTTTTTATATTTGCTGGTGCCCTTTTCAAGTCAGCTCAAAATCAAATTGCTAAAAGTTAGAGTTGAAAACTGAAAGACAGGCTTCAGTTTAGAAGGCTGTTAACCATCCTCTCACATTGGGGTGTCTTTCATCAGGATGGTCATCGGACTGATGCCAGGAAAGATTTAACCAACAAACATGTGTGGACATTCTGTAACTGTGCATTAAATGGAGCTCTACCTAACCCGGGGCACTGATAAATCATGGTCTCGTCTCCTGAAGTAATAAGTAAGCAAATATTTGGTACTTTGAAACAGTGTGCATGTGTGCACTGTTATGGCATCTGTAAGTTAATAAATGTGTTTTGGTTCAACATTAAATAAGGCAACAGAGGCTTGTCTGTCTGTAATTTATTTTCTACTGCCAAAATATCAAAAAGTATCCAGACAGTGAGGGATGGATCCAATTATACCTGATAGTGAGAAAACATAACAGAAATGATTATGTACTTTTCATTTACTAATTTTTTACAATGGTAGTCCCAAACTTTGTTACATGAATGTTGTCATTACTTTGTCTCCCCAGTTATACACTCCAGGAATCAGATAACTCTTGTAAGTTTGTGTGATTAAAGGTACTGGCCTGCATATCACTGGTTACAAGTCTATTGCATGGATTCTGTTAAGCTATTCTTTTCTTGCACTAGAATTAAAGATAATTTGGATTAATATGTGATGGGTGATGCTGCCATCTATGCACTGGAGCATGCAAATGATCTTTTTGCTGGATGCTTTACACTCCAAACAGCACTGTTGTAGCAGCAGACTGAAATATTCCACATTGCTTACGATACATATCATATCACTTTACAGCAGAAATCTAGCATTTTCTTTAATCTTGAATCGTATAGCATTTTATTAGACTAGTAATCTATCAATACTATGACATATATAGAGATATCAGATGCAGTCAAGCATTTGCATGGAATGATCAGTTTAAGTTGAACTGAATTTAAAAGGGTATTCCTCTGAATAGTTCTCCAGGTTACTGTAATGGGCTGTAATGTACTGACTGAATGTGAGTGGGCGTCATTCAGTCCTTTTAATGCATTACCAGGCTGCATAATCATTTATAATGGCATTCCTCTGTAGGGGTCCGAGCATAAAGAGCTGCGAAAAGATGAACTGAATTTCTAATACATGTAATTAGTGTGTTACAAGTGTTTAGCATGCAAAATTGCACCTTGTAATTTGTATTTGCAGGAATAATCTGTATTATGTAATGAAATATTTTAGAGCTCTGTATTTTTACTCTTTTAAAAAATTGAAAATACATTCCCACTAATTCCATTAACTCTGCTGTTCACTGAGTGCGTTTGATTTGCAGCCCAGTTTGTACTGTCGCCAGTGCATCAGTCCGAAAGTAACACTTTTAACATTCTTCATTTAGCTTAAATCACTCTCAAGTTTGGTCTTTTGTGAATGACAGGTCAGCGAGGTGGTGGGCGCAATGGAGATATGACGATTGGCCTTTTTTCTTGCAAATGTACAGTATTGCAAAATGATTGCCTTAGCAGCAGTAGTAGATTTAAGAACTTAAAATGATTTATATGATGGTAATAACCCTTATTACTCATTTAGCTTACTTTACTGGACTAGCATTATACATCTTAAGCTCTCACAAGGGAACAGTTGAAGACTACAACAGAAAGACTGACTGCTTGTTTATTGCATGTTTTTAGCTGTTTGACTTATGCTTTTGTGGTTTCAGTATTTTATGCTTTATTTTGAAACACCGACATTTGTATCTTAAATCAAAGTCTTTCTTTTTTTCTTTCTTGGAACTACATGGTAGTGCATCAAACTACTAACAGTTTTAAAAAGATCAAAAGTGATATACTGACAGGCCAATACAAGAAATGCAGGTAGTTTTAAAACAATCTTTGACACGTTATAATAGCAATTGAAATCCCAATTTAACAGGATTTTTATGGCCTGGGATTTGAGACGCTGACGACTCGGTTGCAATGACTCGGTTGTATGATTCTAGACTGGGACATTTGTTGCACCTCCGTCATGTCCTGTCCTGTCCATGTCCAGTGGTGTAAGGTAGTTACAATGGGCCCCCAGTGCACACTTTTATGATGGGCCCTAGTGCACACTAGTTACTAGTTATGAAGCACAAACAGTTACAGTTACTCTTTTCGAGGGCATACATAGCAAATGACACCATATTCTTCTTCTTTGACCACAGGCATATTTGCGACCCACAGGGGCCATTCTCTACCAACACATTGTTGGAGGGCACACTTTCTCTATGTCCCTTCACCCCCCGCTGCCGCAGGGGCCCCAGTGCACCCTGCACTGTCCATATTTACTCCCCTGGTCAGCTCTTCACTGTCATATATATATATATATATATATATAAAGTACCTGTAAATACCAGGAAAAAAATGTGTGCATTATTTACTTTAACTGAGTTGCTCATGCATGGCTGTTGCATGATCTCATCAGCAATGATTGAAACATCCCTGCACTTTTATCAGGAACACTCATGTATTGCATTAGAAGCAAAGACACAAAAAAAAACGTTTGCTATGCTGTCTCCAATTAAGATCAAAGTCGCTCAGACTGTGGATAAGTCGTAATTGTAGCTGGGTGCAGAGCTGTAGCACTAAGAATTAGTGTCATAAATGTGTTCAAAGCACTTTACACTTCTTAGACTATCATAAAGACATAGGCATGGTGGTAAATTCCATTGACAGTTGTGATGTCAACCAAAGCAGTGAAAATGCCATGTCTTACCTGCTGCAGAACCACACACATTGTATTATGTAACCAAAGCTGTAGCCAAAAGGATAACATTACCACCACAGATCTGACTGTATTTCAAGCCTACACCACTGTAGAGCCACTTTTAACACCACAGCCACAGAAGTTTGCTTCACATTAAACATTTCCTCAGCCCAGCTTGCCATCCGCATTTGTTGGGTCTCAGTGGTTTAGTCATTGTGGTTTCTGAAGGTTTTCTATCTGCTTTCATCTTAAAAGATGCATGAGAGAGAGACAAAGTGAGCGCATGAAGATATAGGAAACTAGGAAACATGAGGATTCTCTTTGAAGGAAACTGCAATATGCTTTATTACTTTTCACCCAAATATGGAGCTTCTAGTGCAACTTGGAGTTTGAGTGTAAAGTTAGTAACAAGAGTCATTGTGCTGTTGTCTTATATTTCAGTGTCTGTAAGAAATAATCTGTCAAAGATAGGCAAGTGGCACTGAGAAGCCTACGTTTCTGATAAATGATAAATATAATCTCGATGAAAACACATTTTTGGAACTGTAGACTAAATATTAAAAATAGGAAACTGAATCATCATCTGATTCAGTTTAAAAGCTGCTCCTGAAACAGGAAGATGTGGGAGTCACTGGATCAGCACAAGTGCTGTCTGGCATCCTTGTTGAGATGCATTAAACAATCTTACTGTCACACCTTGTCAATCCTCTTGTTAGTTCCTGTTTTATTTTGAAGGACTATTCTCTGTTCACTATGTTTACTTCCTGTTTTTGACAGTTTTGATTGGGTTCACCTGTTCCTCATCAGCCTGTTTGTATACATAGCCCAGTCCTTGTTTTGTGTAGTTGCCGGGTAGTTATTTTTTTGTACTTACCTGTACATCACTGCCATTTCCAGTTGTAAATATTATTTTTAACATTGCCTGTTGTTTGGACATGCTTTTGCCTACTCCTTGTCTGGCTCTCAGGTTGTTTACCAGTGTTGTGTACCAGTATGCTTGGTGCTTTACACTTGCTTTCAAAGGGATCAAAATCTATATTTTCCTGAATCTACAATCATGGCTCCCTCTAAATTGCATGTTATTGTTCTTTTGTGTGCTTTTCTCTCAGATCAACTCCATCTGGCATCTTCATTCTTCGGCAGCTATGGCTTTCTCTGTATCTGGAGGGACTGTGTTCTCCATCCTCCTCATTAGCAGGTAAGACTGCTTACAGAAGAAGTACACCCGCTGGGATATGCAGCAACAAAGCTATCTAAACAGGCAGGAAGAATAATCAAGTCATGTCAAACTCTAATTTGTAACAACGCCAATACTTAGTATGTGTTGCGCTAAGGAGGAGACGAAGGTACTCTATGGTTTCATTTTCTTGTGCCTTCAATACTCAACAGCTTCCCATGCATCACACAAGAAGTATTGGAATTCTATTGCCACGTTCATGACGCTGTTGAGCAGAACCAATGGTGCAGGATCCAGCATCACATGTATCAGTCACTGCATACAATTGGTGTTAGAATCCCAGCAGAGGTCATACTGAGAGAATGATGGGATGTTTTGGTGCACATTTGTCTGTTGGTGTGAAGAAAAACCTCTCCCCTTCTTGCAGTTTATTTTCAAAGCTCAGGATGCACTTTGCACATTTTAGATAAGGCAAACCCCCTGGGTCTCGCTGAATCCTGCTTTAAGATATTCTGTGTTGTACAGCACTTCTTTGCACAATCAGCTCTGGGATTAATGTGCTATAGCAGGTTGCCTCCTACATTATATGCATCTGCTCTTGGTGTAAACACGAGTGAATCTTGTAAATGTTTGTTTCTGTGCAGTCTGACAAACATTGCTGTTTGTTTCTTTAGGATAGTTTATGCTATTGTATGTAGAAAAATCCTGCTCAGTATGCTCTTTAATTCTTTTATATTTCACCTCCTGTTTACATATTTAGACAGACCTACAGTAGACATTATTGCTACAAATGCATCAATGTGACAAATCATTTTCTTTAATCTGGTGTGCCATTTAGTGCTTAATCAATATAAAATAACCCTGTTATGTAATCATGGAAATTCAATGATTGCAAATGGTAACAAACAACTCAATGTAATTGTTATGACCTCATGACCCTGGAAAGCTGATTTACCAAGGCCTATCAGCAAACCCTGTCAGCATGAGGTGCTCAGCTGAGGAGCCGTGATAGCTTTAGAGATTCGGAAAGACCGACTGCTTGTCCCTGTTGCCCTGCCAGTGGAATACAAATGCGCTACACCCATTTTCACCTAAACACATGGCTACTTTATTGACCTATGACCCTGACGATGCTAAAACTGCCAGGACCCTCACCTTACGGCAAACGAGTACCTCGTTACAGGTCCCAAGAAACAAACTCATAATGGGTCATGAATGTCTCCCATACATTTATCAGAAAAGGCTCACAAGGACATGATTGGCCTACTTGGACTCTGTGGGAAGACGGATGTCTTGCTTCATGTGGAGGATACGGTATACAAATCAGCAAATGCTTTAATGTCAATCCAGCCTCATAACTTCCTCCTCATGTTCCTATGGCTCTCTGTGAAATCCCTGGCAGCACTGAAGCCGTGTTTTCTTCCACTGTCAAAAGAACAAAGCAAGAAATTCAAGAGGCTGAGGATCACAGCTGAGCTTATTAAAATGTGTATATATTGCAAGCCTTAATCTGTGATCTGAAGCAGTCAGCAACGTCTTTGGCTGGCAAAGTATTTAATGATTGTCGACTAAACATGGCAATGGTGCAGACCACACATACACATTAAGGTCCACATTATTTTTACGTATTGATTTATTTGCTCTGATTTATATTTTTTTTATATATAATTTCCTTTTCTGGAAGGAAAAAAGAAAACAAATGTAAATACTTTCTACGCTTACTGTTTCTGTACTAAACTTTCTCAAATTAAATAAAAATTAGACAATCAGTGTTTGGGGGAGAGGTTTAGTTTGAGTATAATCCACGATAAAGTAAAAGGCGTATCTAAGGAAAGTGTTCCATATAGCTCTCCCTTTTTAATTTACAATTATCTGATTAGTTGTGAACGTCTATATTAAAACCGCCTCAGGTAGACAGGGTATTTCTGATTTAACCAAACTGTGTTTCTCTGCTCGTCATTTAGCAACCCCAGGCTGCAGCATCAAAGCACTCAGGCTTGATTCCTCATTTAATCTCTCTCAATAGAGGCTAAATAATATAAATTAACACCATAATACTTACATATAAGAACCAGTGGTTTCACAGCACTGGTTACAGAAAGCATGGATTGAATGTTTCTGAAGCCTATTACAGGCAGATTAAAAGCTTACACTATGCTTTTCTTGCTTTTACTGGAGATACATGACTTTCTCCTGTATAGAAATCTATTGCATGTCAGCTTTTTACACTATATATATATATATATATATATATTTTTTTTTTTTTTGTCATTGGAGAGATTAGTGTGTTCCTATGTCTCAAACCTGACACCACAAAGCACAACGTTTCAGAGGTACATTAGAAATAATTGGCTTCAGATAATGTACTGTGACTTGTTTTGTCTGTCATTCCAGTGAGGAGTTGCGAAATGTATTATTGTCACTATTAATTCAAAATCAATGTGCATTCATGCAGTTTCAAGGTATGCTGATTTGAGAAACTCATAAGAAACTGAGATTGGACTCCAACAAGCACTCTGGCACATTCATTTGGAAGAGTGATCCACAATTCTACTACTTCTACTGCTCACTGATGACACTTGTCAAGGGTTACCAAAACATTCTTCTAAACTCCTCATTATAAAATTGACATTACATTTGCATGAGGAGTAGATTTCTCTCCCTGCTGAAGATGACCAATGTGACACTTTCCTATTTAGACGTGTAGGCTTTTTGATTGAAGTCTAACGTTTTAACCATGAAAGTAATTTGAATTAAGCATGTATAATGCATGTGTTCTGCTAATCCTGTTATTGACATTCCCTCCCGGCCACTGGTGCCCTGTCCATTCCAGTATCATCAGGAATTATTATATTCATATTGGACAACTCAGCACCTCATAATTTATGCAATTTAAAAAACATAAGCATTAAAGATTGTATTGTATTGGGGATTATTTTTTATTGACATGTACATGGTGCTATTGCTTTGTTACTTCGCCTCTTTTGAGATACACATACGTGACTGTAGAAAAGGGTACAAATCTCCCAAAGTTCAAAGGTTCATCTCTGACATATAGACTGGAAAGGTCAGCACTCCATCTCTATGAAGGCATTCAATAAATAAACTAAGATGTCACTTGTGACTGCAGTTTCCATTCCAGTGTACAAATCAGATTTTCTTTTTTTCTTTGTACATTTAGTTAAGTGATTCAGTATCCAATGGGAAAATCTGAACAACTGCTATGCGTGTATGTACAGTATTTGTGCATGAGCTCCTCCAAAGCTCCAAGGTCCATTTCATATTACAAGACTACAAAGCTGGAGCCAGGGATAAGGCTCTTATAACCATGATAACACTTTGTAGTGTCATTTTAATTAATACCAACTGAGATCTTATTTTGGCCTTCCTTTGAGCTCATAAAACCTCAGTGCTTGTACGAGAAGATTTAATAAAGAAGCCCATGCTTGCCTAAAGAGGATTGATACTGTAGCTGATAGCTTATCCCATCGAACAGGGACTCATAGAGGTTTACTTTGCATCTCTCTCACCAACAGACCCTCTCTATTTAAGTTAAAAGCCACTTGCATGTGGATTGTCATGCGTTTGCTTGTCTCATACACCACAGCTCTGCAGGCTTCACTTCCTGATGATTCAGGGATAAAGTTTAAGTGTAACAGTGTAATTCAATTATTATCTGAGGATGCAGAAAGTTCAAGTTAGACCTTAAAGTAACTTCAGGTGTAACAGCAAACAAGACAACACCCAAAATGGCCATCCCAATAATGGAGCGTTACTGGGATGAAATGTAATTGCTAAAATTCCAATATATTACTAATAAAAGTCATCACATTACTGTGACACATAAATCTGTACAGTCCAACACTATAAACCTTTGTGAACATGCACAAATCTCTTCCAAAACAAAACACCAGAAAACTCTTTATAAGATTTGAGAAGATTCTAGTTACAAAGACTTGAGCTTCTCCACAATGAAAAGAACACATATACAACTCAAATATCAAGTTTCAATCTTTGAATTTCAATACTTTGTTTTAAACATTCTATTTTCTCCACTAAATCCCTCTTTTTGCACTTGTATCAACCATCATATACAGTATCTGCAGAGCTTTATGAACGTTGTACCTGATGGCATCACACATTTGAGTCTTCCCTCTAGTTTCTAGTGTCTGCAGGTTTCTATTCTAACTAGACACAGCACTGGGTGATTTGACAAATTAGTTTCTGTGGTGGATGTGATTTCCTGTTTCATGATCTGGTAAGCTGGAATGGGCATCAATGAAGAAAATCATTGTTTTCTAGATTGTACAGTAGGAATAACCACTAGGTGTGCTGGTAACAGTTTTGATGAATGCAATTTCCCTTTAACAGGAAAAACAACAAAGTCAGACCTGATAAAGGTGATACTAATGATCCACACTTTCCCATAGTAAAATGTTACAGCCTGGTGTGCTCTGCTAGTGCATTCAGAGTGAAGAATTACTCTTGCAACATATTGTCACTGAGCACGTTTCAGCTTTGAAGCCATTGTCCTCCCTTCAAAGTTTCTTTTTGCAAAATGTAAATGCTTCACAGTTAGCTGAGTGTGTGCGCTTTATGCAGTGTGGAGAGTTAATGGTGATGATATTTCTTCATCCATAATGTATCCTTCAAAACTTTAATAAACCTATAAAATGATGCATTTTAAATTTCTGCCTTAAAAATTAATCTGCACAATGATAACAGGCTGAAGGCTTTTTAGAATATAATTAGACTCTTATTATACCTACCATGCATATATTCGCATTCTACATACCTTTACTTAATGTGCAACTTGTCAAAATCTTAAAAAGAAAACCTGGAATACCCTGTGGATCTGATTCAACGTGCTGTCGTATGTTTGACAAAACTGCTGCCAACTATTCTCCACTTTTATGTTCTTTGACAGCAGCTTGACTCACTTGACAGCCTTTAATTTGAGAGTTGGTGTTGGTGGAGGAGGTGTTTTAACCTGGACAGTTGTGAGGGTATTTAAACGTCTGTGTGCAGTTGATCTCCAAATGTTTCGGGCTTGACAGTAGTAATTTGAGCTTTGTTACATGCCTGTGAGCTTGGAAATGCACCTTTGTTATTCCATGGTTCACTCTTCAGTGCAGTGCAGATGTGTTGTGCATCAACATTTTGGCACAGTAGCTGTTTTTTTTAATTTTATATACATCCGTATCCAAACACATATATAATCATACTGGAAAAAAAGGTTTATAAGGTTTATATAAAGTTGTTTATAAGTTTGGATAAAATCTCACTGTTGTCAGTACAATAGCATTGTTGTTTACTGAATGACAGCTCTGAATTCAGCATACATTTGCATGACTCTTTCTTCAGTTTTGACATGTTTGGAAGAGACATCCATTAACATTCTTGATACTCTGTTTCATTTGCCATTGAAAAGAAAACACAGTTAATTATCCTGCTGATAGGATTTTCATGGATGGTTTCATTTTTCCTCACAACTAATGAGTTTTTTCCGTCAGTAATGGCATAACTCTGTAATGGAAAGAAAATAAAATGCTAAGAGTACTTATAGATTACCCACAGAGGCATAAGATGTGTCTTTGATGATTTCCCTTAATGAAAATCCGACTTGTTAATTGCAGTCTTTGGTAGGGTGACGTCTATGGTTTCTGTCAACATATTATTAAGCTTCAGTGTAATGTTTCAGTCCATTTCATTTAACTTGATTTATATTTTTTCACATTGGTGACATTAGATTTACCTACGGTTCAGTTAGTTGAAAGAATCTAATTTGTTCAAGGCCTTTAGTTTTGAAAACACCAACAGAGACAAACCCTGGATTCTAATCAATTTGAATACATTTAAACATTTAAAATTATGATGCATCAGTGTTTTTACCACCCTCTTTCTGATCATGCATTTGTTTACTGTGTGTAGTATTCTGCATCTTGCACTTTGTCTTTGTACCAAATCTACATACATCTACTTGATAGCCACACAGTTTCTTTCATATTGTTTCTTGTTGACTTTACGGAAAACTCTGGTATTTTTAAACCAGACACCCCAACATTTTTTTTTTTTACAAATGTTGGGGTGTAAATGACTAATACTGCCTTCTCAGATCCTTTTGTCTTCCTGCAACAACTCAACCTCTTGCAAGACCTCTTACGTTTGGTAAGTATTAGTCATTTAATTAAGTCATTTCAAAATTTGTAAAAATAATAAACCAGGTTTGAAAACATTGGAATTTCCCTTTTTAAATAGATCATTTAGTTATTGGATGAAACCAGACAGACTAAACTAAATTGGACTGCCATCGTTAATAATGTCAACATCCACCTACACAGTATGAGCCCAATAATGTCCTGACCTGACAGACATGGGGTGCTGACATCACAATTTAACGTCGGGTTAAAACAGGATAAATATTGCTTGTTTTGATGGTGATGAAGCTGCATGCAAGGTGCTGGCCTCCATTGAGTTCAGTGTCTTGGGATTAATGGACACTATGACGTGGAAAGGAGGAGCCGGGGGTCAAACTGCCAACTCTGGGATTAATGGACAACTTGCTCTACCTCCTGAGCCACAGTCGCCCTGGTCATAAACCAAAGTGTTGGACAAATTGAAATTTAGACTTGATGGTAGTGCTAGATGAAAGGTCAGAGGATCACCAAAGTCATTAGGACATGAACACAATTCCGTAGCAATCCACCCTATTGTTGTTGAGATATTTCAGTCTTGATGCCTTTGCTATCCCTAGAGCTGTGCTGCGAACATGTCAATAAAATAAAAAAATCTTCACACAGGCAGTCCAGTGTTGAATTGACATCCATACAAGCATTTACAGTAATAGGACTATTCACAATTTTTGCACTAAAGTAGAATGTGCAACTTGAGATAAAATGCTTGGCTACTCATGAATCCTGTTTTAAGTCTTCTCAAAGACAGTCATCCTGTGAATGCCACACTGTCTCTAATTAAAACATAAAATTCAGCCTTCAAACCCAGTCAGGAAGGGATGAGCTCAGTCAGTTTTCACACAGCGTTTGAATCACGATTCTAAATTGTATGGCTCTTGGAAGTCTGAATTACTTCAGTCATTTAAACTTTTTTCTAGAAGAAATTGTATTATCTTGCAGCAGCGGGCATAATTTCCTTTAGCATTAAAGCGAAAGGAGAAGGAACCTGCCTGCCTGCATGACAACCAGCAACCCACTCAGGAGAATGTGCGCACATTCAATCAAGCGCTCATGGCTGATTTTCAGGCTGCTATAACTGCATAAAGGGAGGTGAGCAGGAGTTTGGATCCATAAACATCAGATGGGAAGCAGGCAATCAGTGCTCCCCACAGCCTGCTGGATTTGTCTCACAGCAGGCTCACAAGAGGCGGGTTTAATCACATTGAAAAACTCACTGAAGAATAATGACAATTTGTTGAATTCCACTTGTCAAACCATGCACCGCTTATTATTTAGAAAGCCATATGTGTCGATTTGTCATTTTGTGTTTTGTAATTTCTCTTTTGTCAAGATGCGGTTTTCCAGTAGATTCCTACAATATACACATACAATACAATACTTCATCTTACTGTCCACACAAATAATACACATGAGCTTTCCCAACTTTGCAGTAATACTTTATCAGCTGGCTCCCTGAGTGACACATTGCCTCTGGATAGCAGTCTTGTATAAAAGCAGCAGCTGATGTACACTAACAACACAATTAAGACACAAACATGCTGTAAGGCTCACATGAATAATCAAGTTAATTTACTGTATGATGCAGGATACTGGTTCATTTCTGATCGTGCCGGTGTGGGTAATTGATTGAGCGCTGTGTGGATGTAAAAGGGCATGACAAATTGATAGTGCAAAGTGAGCAATACTTCAGTTTAATTGGCTGGGGGTGGCGGGGGTAGAGCACTTCATTGATAAATCTCACTCTGCTCCTTCAATAATCAGCAGAGAAAGTTTCCGGGCCGGCATGTATTATTAATGAAAACAACATCAGAATAATGGAAGGGAGTTAGCGAAGCTACACATCTATATCTGTAATGCTTCAGAAATAGTTTTTTAACATTAAAGTAAACCTACAAGGAATGTTAAGCAAATGAAGCCTTGTAATCCAGGAAAAATATGTCACTAAGGATCATTCCATTCTTCCTGGTTAATTACAACTTGTCAAGATGATTCTACAGCAGGCTTCTTGTTTTTAAGGTTTTGGGCTAGAAATCAGACTAAAGTAGCCAAAACCATATAAAAGTGTACATACTGTATAAAATCTGCACTTGTTGATTTTCCTGAAATAAAGTCCCACGTTTTTTATGTCACAACTCACATTTCTTTCTGAAATTCAGACTTCAGTAGGCTTAGTAAATGTTCTGTATTTGGCAGGAGGGAGTTCTTCTATTCTCCTATGTAGAGGGGCTTAGGGAGCTGCTTGGGATAGCATGAAAGGGAGAAACAGCTGCTTTTATCCACAAAAACCTGCGACATGAACTCAGGAGGACTTTTTTCATGGCATCTGGTTGCCTGCCTCTGCATCTGGAGTGGCTGAAGGGTCTGAGGTATCTTCGAAAGTCCCTGATGAGCGAGAAAATAATCTCTCTATATGAGAGCAGCCCTGACTTTGCTCAAATCCCATTTCACAGTGGCAAAAAAATTAATATTCTTTGCAAAAGAAGAAAAGACGACATTTAAAGCAACGTGATGGGTGAAACATCCGCTGTGGAGCGAATGTTTCGAGCACACCTCGAAGAATGAGCTAATGCCATATGTTTTACCTGTTCTCTCCTGCAGCCTGTCACTAGACAATGGATGTCTCGTCTGACTTACAGTCTACTATACCAAGGGTACTCTGCATTTGAAACCCTGTATGCAATGAAGCAATGTAATATCAGCCCTGTATGGAGAGAAAAATGAACCATATTTTATGGTTTACCATTTGATCTGGAGCTGTGAATTAAGACACAAATGTCATTAGTTGTCATTTGAATATTATGGAACTTGATTCTCTGAATTTGAAGTTCAACCCCATTTCATATATCCATGACTTTGTTTAAATCATGATGACATAACCCACATTATTAGACCTAATCCCTCAAGGAGAATCCTACCATCATGTGTGATTAAATGCTTTGTAATATTAATTTGATGGTATAAAAAACGGAAGTAAACTATATGGTAAAAGGGTCCATATAAGTGATTGACTTCAGCAACAAATCAGGAAACTCATCTCATGAAAATGTACTGGAGAACTTGTGCGTGTGCCACTTTGAGGGAATGTGTAACAAACAAAAGAGAATCCGTGTTGGAGCCTTGCTTTTTCAAATCCCACCATGCTCAGCTGATTTGTTCATGCTCCTGAAGGGGGAATATACAATCAAATTGCTCCCTGTGCATATACAGAACACACATGCGGTACTCCTTTGTGAGGCCTGGGTGTCATGGCATGTCAGGGATTTCTCTGCAAAATGGAGGAAGCCAGATGAGGCCGTTTTGGGGAAAGAAAAGTGAGAATGGAAGAAAGAAGGGAGAAGGGGGTCCACAGAGAGGAGTGTTAATCAGCCCTCTGCAGTTGTTATGTTCAACTGAATTAATCCTTTGAAATGTGCAAGTGCTGCTTGGACTGATGCTTAGTGTGTATTGGAGATTGGGAAGAGGAGTAGGGGGAGGGCTGGGGGTCTGTGGGTAGGACAGGTCATGAAACAGGACCTGAAGGATCTGAGGCAAATTCCCCCACAGGTTTTGAGTCCTTCATTTCAAGTCACCCTGTCTCCACCCATTCCTCCTCCCATGCACAAGGTACATTAGCATAGCCTAGGGTTTGACAACTGAGCACATCCGGCCCGCCTAAGCTTTCCATCTGGCCCGCACAATATAAATCAATTCAGAAAATGCAAGGAGGGAAAAAATGTGCAAATATTCACACAAGAATAGAGATAAAATGGTGTACCCATCTGCTTCAAGGTTTGACGTGTTGTGTGTTCTGAGATGCTCTTCTGCAGACCTCAGATGTAACAAGTGGTTATTTGAGTCACAAACCAGTCTGGCCATTCTCCTCTAACCTCTGGCATCAACAAGGCATTTTTTCGCCCACAAAGCTGCCGCTCACTGGATGTTTTCTCTTTTTCGGATCATTCTCTGTAAACCCTAGAGATGGTTGTGCGGGAAAATCGCAATAGATCTTCAGTTTCTGAAATACACAGACCAGCCCGTCTGGCACCAACAACCAACCTACATTCAAACTTAAATCACCTTTCTTCCCCATTCTGGTGCTCGGTTTGAACTTCCGCAGATCAATTTGACGATGTCTACTTGCCTAAATGCATTGAGTTGCTGTCATTTGGTTGGCTGATTGGCTAGGGTAAAGAGCAGTCAAACAGGTGTCCCTAATAAAGTGGCCTGTGTGTGTGTGTGTGTTTGTGTGTGTGCGTGTACTCACTGTGGATACAGTACAGCTAGCAGTCATACAATGGGTGTAATATTTTGCCTAATTATGTTCATCATTGTGCAGTGAAGCAACTCAGACATTAACTGTTAATACTGTGAGAGAGAGGAAGACAGATGAGAGAAGTAATGGAAGAACAATATTCAGACAGGAGATAAGCGGAGCAGACGGATAAGCAAAACAAAGGGCTCATTACTGTGAATAGTAGGGGATTTTGATCATGACAAAAAGAGACAGACGAATCATTGCTCCCTCTTGGCACTTCCTTCCCACTAAGTTCAGAGGGTTTAGAAGCAGCCATTTGGGACTGGCCAATTAGCACATTAGAAGGTGTTGTTTAGATCCACGGTGTCATGTGTCTGTGCAGCTGCAAGTGCCATGACAGATCAAGCCCTCAGAAATCAGCTGGTGTCATGCAACTCTACTGCTTATGTTGGCATCCAACTGTTGCACTAGACTAGTAGCCTAAGTGTTAATCTGCGGTAAAGATGCATTTTCTTATTATTTTGTATCTCTTGGGTGTCACTGTACGTCTCCATTACTTCCAGAGATCACTTGTCAAACAGTGTTCACTGGGATTTTGATTCTGTGGTGGAAGCTTCTACTATAATTTGTTATTTATGCTAACTAATTTATTTTTCGTTCTATCAAATTATCTGCTGCTTCCAAGAACAAATCGCTGAGGTTAGACTTGGACTTTTACAGCAAATGTAGTTTTTATGAACCTGTTTTAAGTTCAAATTAGGAAACAATCATCATCATCAATCATGTAGCTGATCATAAATGACAAATGTTATGTTAAAATCATCCATCCATTTTAATCAACCTGTTCAAGGTTGTGAGGGTGCTGGAGCCCATCCCAGTATGCAGTGAGTCGGAGGCAGCGTGCCCCCTGGACTGACTGTCAGTCCATCGCAGGACAAACACTAAGAAGATTTAGACAGATCGCATTCACACCTACAGGCAATAATACAAAAATAAACTGCATGTGTTTAGTTTATGGGTGGACACCCATCAGGTGCAAGTGCGAAGTGGCGTGAGGTGACAGTGCCCATGAGCACCATCTACATTTCAATAAGGAGAGACTTCTGTATGAGTAAACACATATTTACTGACACATGCATAATAAAGATGACAAATGTGAAGAGTCTTTGACGAGTAGACCCCACTGTGACATCATCCTATTTTAAGGGGGGTGGAGAAGCTGTGAGCAGTATGCATTTAGGCATTTAGCAGACGCTTTTATCATAAAAAAAAAGAATATCCCCGATGGAGTCTAGACACTGGAAGAATGGATGAAGATGTGTGGAGGAGTGGACTTCTGATGAGCCTGACAAGGACACTGAATGTAGTAAACTGGAGGTGAATGGGGTGAAGGAGAGTCACAATGAGTGATGACAATGAAATGACAGCTGACAGCAAGCGAGAGGAGAGCAGATTCAAAGTTTGACAGCAGTAATATGATTGGCTGTTGGAGATCATGGAAACGCTTGGATAAGTTAGATAAATTTGCTATTTTTGTGTACATTGATATATTATGCTCTTAAATTGCCAGTATGTTATTCAATGTCCATGGGAATGTACAACATTGCTCCTGAGCTGCTCACATAAAACACAAAGTAATATTTACTGTATATTTCTGTTTTTACACTTGTGTTGAAACCAAACAGTATCTTGTGATTAAGTATGTCAAAGTCCCCCTTCAGCTCGGTTGGGGGCATTCAACATGTCATCTTGTTATTCTTGATAGGCAGCCTGGTGGGAAGGTGTGTCGGGTCTGTCAGTGAGCATTCTGGGAAATTGTGCACTCTGCAGAGTATGCTTTCATCTGGGGAGAGAGGGACCCTACACTACATAAATATGAGTGATGTTTGTTTGTGTGTGTATGTATGCATGCATGCATGGATACACGTGTGCGTACAGTGTGAGTTAATGTGTGGTTGTCACTGCAGCACACAGCCTAAATAAACACCCTCTTGTCTTCAGGATCACCCTGCCTTGCACATAGCTAACCAGGGTAAGATGTTAACATTAGTAGCGTGTGTGATTCCGGGAGGATTTTATGGATCCAACTTTTTCTTTTTTTCATTGTCAGGGATCAGTGGATAGCGACTGTTTGGCAGGTTGGAGAACTGAGGTCTTATCCCCGTCTGCAGGTGAAGAGTTAGACAGCCAACAGTTAGAGTCTGGGGGATTACAGAGATGGATCGAGTGAGAGGAGCTCATAGCACACATTCTGGTCAAAGAAGCAGTGTTTCATTGTCAGACTGCAGAACACTGACAAACATCAGAGATGAATAGCTCTGTTGCTACCAGTAAGTGCTAGGAAATCAATTCCATGATATATAGCACATGTAGTTGTATGCTTTCTGTATTTGACTTGAATTCTAGTCTTTAAAAAATATATTTTTATTTCCATGTTTTATCACATTATCAGACGTGTTTTATTTATGTAATTTCTTGCTGCCACCCTTATCTATGTCATTACAGAGATGCACACACACACTGAAATCCCACTCAAACAGTTAAACATATGCATTCTATTTGTGAATGTAACAAGGGTCACATAGGGTGACCCAGATTTAAAATTCAGTATGCCAGAGGCAGGGTGCTGTCACTACCGTCACTAACACGGCTTTCCCATCCAAGGCTGTTTCCAGCTGAAACAACAGGCTGGAAGCTATGTGAGTGAAACTTTATGCAGCATAGCAACAGTGTGCTGGGAGCAACTTACCCCACTGTCTAAGCTGATTTGACACAGTCAGGTGAAACAAGTTCTGAGTTTCGCGGGAAATACTTTTTCTGTGCTTTTCTTTTTCTGTTGGAGCCTCTCTGACCCAGAAGTTCATCTCTCAGGCCTGTCCTAGTAAATATTTCATAGATGGATCTGGACACTTAATGTCAAGTGATTTAATAAATTGTGTTATTTTTCAGTGGTTATTAATTTGATTCATACATTGTCAGTCATGAGCTGTAATTCAGTCAAAATCAAGTAGTGATTTTAATAATGAAGTTGCATCCCTTATGTTAAAAGCAAAATGGGTCCAGGTAATGTTTTCAATAAAGTTGAATGTAAGTTAAAAATGATAATTGATATATTTGCCATATTTGTTATACTAAGGAAGTATCTGAAAGGCTTTGGCTATCCCCTAACTTTTCTTCTAGAACCACCACAAGGTTGACATTTTTAGTTTTGTGTGAAATGTCTTAGCAAATATTGAATGGATTTCCATGACATTTGGCACAGATAATCAATGTCCCCACAGGCCATCATAAAGCTGAAATATCACTTGGTCCAATTCTTTGGTTTATGTCTAAATACTTACAAAACTAATGACCAGCTTAAACTGTACTTTAGTGCACTGTCATTGTAATTTGCAAATGATTACATGCTAATACACTAAACTAAGAGGATGAACATGGTAGACAGTATTGTACCTGCTAAACATCTATATGTTAGCATTGTCATTGTGACCATGTGGCCATTAGCATTTAAAGTATCGTATCGTTCAATTAAGTTCAACAACTGCTTAAACTATAATAGGTTACATGTAGCATTTTATCATCCATAAATAATCACATTCATCTTGAGCTCTTTCTATAATTAACACATACAATCAAGGTCAGCTAAATCTGTCCTACAGGGTCTCGGATTTAATGTGAAAGCTGCTGCATTGTTGTACGACAAAAAGGATTTTGCTTTAACAGCACCTTATGACAAGAAGCAACAGGGTTTATAGAGCACACTAGCATAAACGGAACCACTGGCACGAGATATAAGCTACCAATTATCTTGACCCAAGGCGATTGACTTGTTTAAAGAAATTAAGATATCAAAATGAATCTTCAGTGACATCCTGATGATAGCATCTTCACCGTAATGATGATAGCTCGTGAATGTGTGGGTATTTGATGCTGCTGTGTGATAAGAAAAGCAGGCTATCTCGCTTCTTTATTCTTGCTCTTCTTATCACACATTTGACTACAGCAGTGACAGAGGGGACTCTGCCAGCATGTGGAGATTAATGTTTTCTGCCTCTGCACATGGCCTGATCTGTCTTGCTTCAGCCCCTCTTACATCATGGCACGTGCCCCGGGGTTTTCTCTCTACAGAGCAGGCGTTCTGTATTTAGAACCCGATTTATACACAAACACACATACCACTTGGGAAGGCGCAATGAGTGTTCTTTTCCCCTGACACAATTGCCAGCAATATAATCATCTTCCCACACTTCAATGTGCCTTTAAGCATAGCATTCAGACAACGAAAGAAAAATCTCATGAAAGCAAACAGTAATTTTAAGGGTGTAAGTGAGTGGAAAAACGGAGAGATGGGTGGTTTAAAATATTCTGGCCAATTCAAGCTAATCGAATAATTAGATGAAGCGTTTTTTTGTTCTATTTCTTCTCGTTTTCTATTTCCATGTTGCCATTTTAATCTCTCGTCTTTTCTTCCACTCAGCATGGTTTGTAAGATTTCCTGTGGAAACTCAATCGACACCCTGCAGATTCAATGAATGAATAGGGAGGTGGTCGTGGAGACGAATCCGCCTGGTAAATGCACAACGGGAGGAGAAATAAAAAATAATTCTTACTTCTGTTTTTCTTCTACCTCTTTCTTTTTGTTTCTGTCTTTGTTCCCAGGTTGTTAGAGAGCTCCCTGCTCAACGCAGAAGTGAAAGAAGGAGAGATTCTGCCTCCTACCATTCAGAGGCTGATGAAAGGATACAACAAGTACCTCAGGCCTTTCTTTGACAGTAAGGAAACTGCAGACACATGCAGCCATGGAAATGACAGAGCACTCTGGGGAAACGAGAGGGGTTCATTTTACAATTTTGTGCTTGCATGTCTCTTCTTAGTAATATATGCTGACATACATTAAAATTTACTGCATATGTAAAAGAAAACATGACATGAAGTCAAATTTATCTTTAAAATTGGTTTTCCAAAAATGTATGTAAGTGTAATTAAATGATAATAAGGAAATACAAGCAGATAGAAAACAAGCAAACACTGATGTAAGGCCAGTAAAAGAGTTCATAATATACTTAATTGCTAATAAATATGTACATCTGGAAATATAATCAAGATCATAGCTGCTAATAAGTGTTGTGATTTAGACTCCAATTTTCAGCAAGTGACTGATTTACTTGCAATAGAGAGACCAAGTCTAGGCTTGCAGTGAACCCTTTCAGAGGAACGATGTTATATCCTTCCTTGCAAATCCCTTGCTATAGCGCCATTGTTTTGGGCTCCGGGAATCCGTCACAATGGGATAATGGTTTGTTTTCTTGCTGTTTGATCTGTTGTAACACCTCGGACTTTACCATGCTGTTCAGCATAATCACCAGTCTTCCCGCCTAGGAACACGAGTTTGGCACAAACTGATGGTAAAAGCACTGGTAAATGCAAACACACAATTTCACACACCCACACACATGTATTAGTAGCACTGAGAACACTTCCATAGATTTTTTGTTTTTCATTCCCTTTTTCAAAGTAAAAAAATCACCCAGAAATGCTTCACTGAATAAATGTGACACCTCTAATGCTGTCATCGTGCACTCCTCTCCAATGTTGTGCCTACATGGGATTTATTTTGCCACACAAACAGAATAAGTTAAAATATGTTTAACATTCTGATGCAAGATGCAGGGTTTCACTGCATTTCATCCTCTAGCCAGACAACCCCAGCACCAGCCAGAAGGTTTGCTCAGTACGGCCTAGCTAGGCATTTTTGAGGCCGATTGCCCCCTTACTCAAAACATAGTCATTATTTCTAATGCTCAAGGAACCTTTAAGGACTTGTTTTACATTTTGGGTAATACACTTATTTGCTTTCTTGTCAAGAGTTGAATGAAAAAGATGAATACCACTTTGTATGTTTGTAGGCTACAGCCAGCAGCTGGCTATTGTAGCTTAGCATAAAGACTGGAAGCAGGGGGAAACGGCAGTTGAAGTATCAGCCTGAATGTCTTCATTTGAAGGTAGTTTAAGTATAATTGTTTGAGGTTGTGTGAAGATAATAAATAAAAGTAGACAAACGCTTGCTTACAGTAGATGCACATGCATGCTGTAAGTACCAACACACACCAACCATGTGCAGTATCTGCAATATGACAATGGGCTCATTATCTCTCACAGAAATGAAGACTGGTGAGTGAGAGAGGAGAATGGGACGATGAAACATAGGAGAGCAGCAAAGTTACTCCTCTTTGATGGTGAATCAGAGAGAAACAAATTCCCTCAAGGAGACTTACACTTGATAGACTGCAGCTGTTGATGTGCCGGCGATGTGGGGTCTTTTTTAAATATGCTATACTTTAATAACCTTTCATTATACAACACTATGCATTATTGTACCGCCTTATATCCTGTGCCTCCTACCCTGTTACATCATATAAATCAGTCACATGTGTCCATTAACACTGACAGATACACACTAAAGTGTAGGTGTATATTCAAATGGTGGGGATTATGCAGTGTGTAAACATACAATAGGTGACATCTCCAGCTGTTTATTATTGGTTTCTTCTTTGTTTCTAGATGGTCCTGTAACAGTGGGTATGAGCCTTGACATTGCCAGCATTGACACCATCTCAGAGATCAACATGGTAAGACCATAATATTTTTATATTACTGTTATTCAACAACAAGTTGATTATTTCAATCACAGAGCAAACATTTTCTTTTTCTTCTAGTTCTGTTGTTTAACATACATTAAATAAATTGGTAGTTTCAAATTTGGATGTGTTACACTTTTTCACAATAACCATGACTGTTTAAAGTCAATGTTTGCCTTTTACAACAGTCAGTGCATTCATGCCCATAGTGTACAGCCTACATTCTCTTATTGAAGGTTCCAGTACTTTGTTGACCACATTAATTAGAATGTCAAAACTGAACCCCAAACCTTGTCACTTTGCCCAAAATGTCTCGGTTTTTGGTGTAACTGACGGTAAATATAGGAAAATGCAGCCATTACAACAGCATCATAACCAATAAATATTACATCAGTACTGAGCAAGTGCAACTACAAGTCATTCCACGTCACTGACCCTTTTGACGTCATAGGGGTCAAACCCACAATGTACATTGTTTACAAACACATCATAATCAATTAGAGCTGAAATGCTTATTCAATAAATGGACTAGTCGATAGACAGGAAAAAAATCTATTAGTTGTTGTAAAACTATTTTTCAGCTTCTGAAATATAATATAATAATAATATAAATATAATATTTGGTGTCTCTTTGGTTTCTATGACAGCAAACTGAATATCTTTGTATTTTTGGACTGTTAGTTGTACAGCTTAAGCTCTGAGGAATAGTGATGGCTGTTTTTCAATCATTTACAATAGCAATAATAAACCCTTTAGAGCCTCTTCCCCAATTCAGGCGACACAGCCACACAACACGCAGTGTGAACTTACGACAAAGCATGGCAGCTCATTTTGTTACTATTGACATGCTGATTGACAACAAGATGCACCATTCAGTTCATGGTTAAGTCTCATTTAAACAGTGGTCATTCCACTGGGACTGGGTTCATTCTTGTGCAGCATAAGAAGTTGATTACGCAGCTACACATAATCAGGACTTTTGGAATGGATGCGTCCTGAAAACCAGAGCAGTCTTGCTGACTTGAAGCAATGCTGTGGATTACTGTTTCTTCAGACACAGAAGGGCTTAGGGACCTGATGTCATCAATACCCAACAATGCAAAAAATATAAATAAATTAACTAAATAATCCACAAGTTGACAAATAAAATACAAGTACACAGGAGAATCTTGGTTTTAACAAACCTCACTTGTTTGTGAGCATGTTATTAACATGCTTGTTAATCAAAACCCAAAATTAAAGCCTGACGTACCTGGTCCTGTGTCCGCAGTAGCGTACCATAATTAACTACCTGTTAAATCCTGCGGTGGTGTAATTTTTCGATTGTTTCTAAAAGACAAAGCCTTAACGCTACTAAAACAACAAAATAATAAAATAGTCCATAGGTTCTGTTGTGACCTTTGGGCCCCAATCTCACAGGACTACACCGCCACAATATTCCTTCGGCAACGCTGGACGGATGAGCGCTTGGTGTTTGAGGGTAACAAGAGCCTGAGCCTTGACGGGCGGCTAGTGGAGCTGCTCTGGGTCCCTGACACCTTTATCGTTGACTCCAAGAAGTCCTTCCTCCATGACATCACTGTGGAGAACAGGCTGATCCGCATCTTCCCCAACGGGACCGTCCTTTATGCACTGAGGTGGGATAACAAACAAGCTGGTTGGTTTATTGGTTGTTGTGTTTGCTTTTTTCTGCTCCAAGAAACAAAGTAGGCCAGGGAATAGAAAAGAAATTGGCTGAGGGAGGAAGCGTGGGTTGAATATGAGATAATGTGATTGCAAAGCAGCAAGTTGTGTCAGTTCTGTTACTTGGGTTTTGGGTTGTATGAGTACAGGAGCATGTGATCTATCAATACAAAGATGTGTTGGCTATCAAACCAACACAAGTCTCATCAGCATCTTTCCAGCATTTATTGCTCTGTGTGCACATGCTTAACGTCTGACACGCTCTAGGCAAGCTTCTGAAACGTGCCTTGGATTTCTGATTACATTTTGGGCCAATCAGACAGGTTATAGATAGAAAGGTTATAGATTATCAAGCAAGTGAATTTGTTGTGCTCTTTTTAAGCCTGTGATGAGGGATTTACACATCCTACCGTTTTTATGTGACATGCTTTATCTTCATGCCTGTCTATGGGCTGTGTAATAGCTGTCCATGGCACTGATTTGACTAAACTCACTCAATGCTTCTGTGCTTTGATCTCATTGGTGCTGAACCTCTTTTTATGAATACAGCTGTGTCTTGGTTATACATGTTGTGGTTACACAATGAAAGAGAAAAAAAACCTCACATGGGAGACATTTTCACCATTCTAATGACATCTTTGAACTATCATGTGGGGTAAAATGCACATGGGGCTCATGTTTTAGTAAATAGGGTTGGGTATTTAGGCTCAGCTCAGTCTGGTATCACAGTTAATCATCTCTCTTGTGTATTTTTACAAGTGCATGACATTATTTTGTGTGTGTGTGTGTGTGTGTGTGTGCACACGCACATGCCCTAGTCTTTGTGGACCTTAGTCTCCATACAGAGACTGGGCTTTACCATGATAGGGGAAATGCAGAGGAGGATAGCACTTCACAGTCAGAGAGCAGGACTAGTGAGAGTAAAACAAGCCAAAAAAGAAAAGTCAGGAGAGAGATGGCCACCGCAGGGATTTGTAGCTGTGAGAGGACATAGTTGGGTGAGACATGTGAGGTTTTGGAGGAAAAAGGACAGCTGTGCTAAATGTTTCAGAGCTGTGCCAGAGAGAAGATACAAGAAAGCATTGACGTGATTGCAGCTAAAGGTTGAGTAGAGAGTAAGAGTAGAGGTTTAATTAGAATTACTTTATGTTACTTTTATGGTTCAGGAGGGCCCAGTTCATATATGTGATGAAAAATATCACAAAGCAGGAATCACAAATCCAAATTTTAGACAAACAGTCAGGCTTGTGTAAATTGTTGTAACAGTCCAAGTGCATAGAAGACTACCCAGGTGGATTTTCTAGTGTTGTATCAACACTTCCATTGTTTATTCACTTATTCTTCCTTTTGAACGCCAACATTACATTAAAAATAATATTTACTGCAAGTATGTGCTGTCATGATAAGTCCCCTTAAATAACAACAACATTTTTGTCTTTTAGGATTACCACCACCGTGGCTTGCAACATGGATCTGACCAAGTACCCCATGGACAAGCAGACCTGCACACTACAACTGGAGAGCTGTAAGGACACTTCATACTTAATAAAGAAAATCTCAACTGTGCAGCTTGAAGCTCTGGCAGTGAGTCGGTGGGTGGGCATGATGTCAAATGAATCAGATCAAACCAAAAGGATCAAACAGATCACTTTCTCTCATCTTGTAAACTGCTGGTGTTGATGTCAGACAGCAGACAGAAACTGCAGGGGCAATTCAGGTCATGATGGAGAATTATCCTTTGTTTGTCTGTCATACATGACTGTCAAGAAAACAAAAATGTAGCTGGATGGTAACTTGTATCTAACCTAGTTACTGTCTTGCCTAGGGTTTGATGAGAAGATTGATACCACTGTCGCCGTTACCGTTAAGCATGAAGCTAGAAGTAGGAGATTGTTAGCTTAGCTTAGCATTACGAATTAAAGCAGAAGTAAACAGCTAACCTGGCTCACGCTAAAGCTCAACAATGCACCTTCTAACACCTTGAAATGTCACTAATCAACACCCTGTCTTTTTTCTTTGATCCATGAAAAAATGCCAAAATGTTCAAATTAAAAGTTTGTGTTATCGTGGAGTTATCTGCTACAACTATTTCTTGTGAATAGATGACAAGATTCCTCCCAAAACCACATTTTGATTTCTATATGCATTAAAGAAACACAACACATCATGTAGACTAGTGAACTTTAAAGGTGCTGATAGGTGTAATTTGAACTTGGATTTTGAATTTTATCTTTATTTCCTTTATTGATTCAAATATGCTTGTTATAGCAACGATTTTCCTACAAGCCTTTGGGCACCATTTTCTATATTTTACAAATCCTTCAATCTCATTCAGATCTTAAGAATCCAAACCGTTGCCAGTGGACTGAGAAAATTGTTCAAATTTTCCTGAAATCAGAGGAGTAAGTTGCCTAATTCTGACATATTTTCAATGGTTTCAAGTGGAAATGAGTTGGCAATATGTTTA
Source organism: Nannoperca australis (assembly GCA_036023655.1). Taxonomy (NCBI): domain Eukaryota; kingdom Metazoa; phylum Chordata; class Actinopteri; order Centrarchiformes; family Percichthyidae; genus Nannoperca; species Nannoperca australis. The sequence goes on from JAVQJD010043592.1 coordinate 50,597, forward strand.
TAATTAAAGCAAAGAAAGCAAGATGGATTTTTTTTGGTCGTGCAAGAAATAGAAGAGAAAGTCCCCCCTCCTTCCTTAGCCTCCCTCAATCATCTGCTGTCTTTGCTTTCCAGCTTGCTTTTGCTCCATACTATTAAATGACTGCCAGCCAGGCTAAGCTAAGTCTGATCCCTGCCAGAAACCCACCAGGACCTCAGTGCCAAATAAAACATTCACCGGCAGCTCCAGTCCCACTTAGCAGACAAAAAGACATCTGGAGGTTAAAGTTAGGTAACTGAGAGGATGATGGATCCTTCCTCCAGTGCTTCAATAATTCCAGGCTAAATATCTGCATCTTTCTCTCTCTCTGCCCCTCTATTACAATCTCTCTCTGCTGTTTTTGCTCTGTCTCTCTCCATTCCTCCTCTGCTTCAATCTCTGCCTCCCTCTTGCTCTCCCTGTCTCTTTATGAAGATGTATATTCAAGGATTTTTTTTTCTTTTAATGCTGTGCCAAAAGTGGATCCTCTGCACAGGAGGAAGGTTTAAAGAGAGCATTGTTGTGGGAGGGTGCGGGGCGTTTAGATCAGGATAGTGGCAAAATATTTAGTGCGTTCTGAGTCGGAAGAACGCATTTTTGCGATCTTTGAATTTAACTCTCGGTGGTGGCCCTTTTTAAAAAACTCTTTGATTGTGAATATGTCGACTTGTTTTCAAGGGCCCCCGGGGACTGGAAGGTTGCTATTGCACAGCATGTCACAAGACATTTCTATCTGATTTTTAATGCAATGACAGAGCTTTAGGTCAGTAAAATAGCAAGTTCTTCTAGTAAGATAATTACAATGTGGGAGAAAACATTTACAGGACCTTTAAGCATCAAAGTCACCACTGCCCTTTTATTAGAGGGACTCTGATCCCAGCACCACGGTTCCCCCTGGTAAATAATATATTACTTCATATGGGTTTAAATGGGAGAATGAGAAAAACAGCAAATGGATGAGCATTTCACGTGCATCAGACTATATAGGTGTATACCAGTTTCATCCAACTGCACGTCCTCTTACTTTTCTTATTCTCTTGCTCCCTCTGCAGATAAATTAGAAAAATACACTACAGAGGTTTAGCCTTTTAAATCACACCTTTTTGTCCTCAACAAATTGTGTATCATAAGAACATCAGTCAACATCAGTTCTTATAAATTGAGATTATTATATTTACATCATACTATCAAAACCATTAGCACACTTTCTAGTGGCATTGTTGACCATTTTAATTTTGCATGCCATCTTATTCCAGCTTTATTTGGCTCTTTAGGTGCCAATATGCATGATTAGTCTATTATGGGATAAAGCAAAAGTTGAGCTCATCATCAAGACTTTTCTTTCCTCTGCTGCTACTCCCTTTGAAGAAGTGAATGAACACCACAAATGCATTTCCTTTAGCAATTCTTGTTGGAGCTCTGTGTGTCAAACTGTGCTAGAGTGAATAATTGGGAAATATTCAGTTTCCGCTGTGACAGTGCATACATACATACATGAAACATTAACAGTTCATTTTAAAATTGGGTTGGTTACAGTTACATACCATGTGAAATCCATGTGTTTTAATGGCAGCTGTTCTCGAGTGTTGCACTCAGTAGACCATACCCATGTGCTTCTCAGGGGCAACATGATGTCTTAAATTGGATGTTTTCACATTCCCTTTGGTTCCTACCAAATGTTTCCCTTCTTGTGTTGATATTTAGCATTAGAGGGAATTTACCACCCACTATGGATTGCAATCTCAAACAACTCAACCATAAGAGGATCAGACTTTAGCTTAGTTTGATCAATTAGCATTCCCAGCTGTTCCCACCTTAGCTACTTTGGGGTTTAGTAAAAACTACTTATACTGTTCCTATGTCATCATCATTATCATTATCATCAT
>JAVQJD010043597.1:0-21341 GCA_036023655.1 Nannoperca australis
AGGGTCAGTGTTGGACAGGCGAGGCTGAGACAGAGTCTGTGGTCAGTGTTGGACAGGCGAGGCTGAGACAGGCTCAGGGTCAGTGTTGGACAGGCGAGGCTGAGACAGAGTCTGTGGTCAGTGTTGGACAGGCGAGGCTGAGACAGGCTCAGGGTCAGTGTTGGACAGGCGAGGCTGAGACAGGCTCAGGGTCAGTGTTGGACAGGCGACGCTGAGACAGGCTCAGGGTCAGTGTTGGACAGGCGAGGCTGAGACAGCGTCTGCGGTCAGTGTTGGACAGGCGACGCTGAGACAGCGTCTGTGGTCAGTGTTGGACAAGCGAGGCTGTGACAGCGTCTGTGGTCAGTGTTGGACAGGAGACGCTGTGACAGGCTCAGGGTCAGTGTTGGACAGGCGAGGCTGAGAGATAAGAAATAAGAAACATTTATTTGAACAAGTTCAACTTTGTAATCTTATGTTTCATAGAGTTTAATGAGGAGACAAGCTCAAACGCAGTGTGCTGAAATGGAAATGGAGAGATGGTTACTGAGTGAATTACTTTGAATTGAATTTAGAGAGAGCTAAGGGTGGGGGGGGTAATGATAGAGACTCAGGCAAAGAGAGAGAGAGACAGATTATATCACATTTTCAACAATTTGTCATCCATCATGAAACCAGTTGAACTTTACAGCATGGATCAGATCTGATGTGTGTGGAAGAATTTACTCTGTGGAGCCAATTGTTTCCAGATGTTCTTCAGTTCTTTGGTTTCTCTCCTGTCTTGACCCTGACCCTGCGTTAACAACTCCTGTTCCTTTTAATACATCTTATTGCTTATGTTCTGCAAAATTCTGCAGGAATAATTCAATCACTTTGGTTTCGTGGCACTACAACTTAAACAAAAACCTTCCCACAAACCTAAAAAAACCTAAAGCTCCATGTTTTAAACAAAAGAGAAGTAAACTGTGTTCAGTCTCCAATCAACAAGTTTTGTTCAAACAACCACCCTCATAGTGTTGATGTCTTCTGACTGAACACTGTTCACACTGGAAAAGAATAAACAGATGTAACTCACAGCTGACAGCTCCATGATAATCTAAGAAAACCACAAATAGTATTTGTAAAAACGTTTGGTTTATTTGTGAAGTTTAATATTTGATGATTTATTTTAAAGTCATAATATGTTATTTCTGCTGCTAGTTGTCACTCAATCAAAACATTAACAAAAGACAAAGTTTCACGGTGTCGTGAAGTTGCAAGGGATCATGAAAGTTTTTGTCTTCATTGGACAACGACCAATGACAAAATCTATTTGACGTTTACGAATGAGCAAATGTATAAAAGGTTTTATTCATGTTACATTTAGTCATTTTTATTCACATTATGTCAATTTGTTCTAATTAAACAGCCACAAGTAACGTTAGCTAACATAACTTACCATTTCACTAGCAAGGACCACACCACCAATGGGATACGTTTGAAATATTTATTGAACAGAGGTACATGTCGAATGTTAAAGTTGTGATGATGGTTTGGGGAAGCTTCGTGGGGAAGTCCACCGTGGCACCCGGGTACGACGAACCCCCTTCAGGACCCTACCAAGAGAATAGTGAAAGAAAGAGACAAAGAACAGGAAAAACGAACGAAAAGGGATGGGCGGGTGGGGCGCTGAAAGCGAGAGCAAAACGAGGGGATGGTTAAGGATGGAATTTAGGCAGGATGGTGTAGTGTCGTGGTAGACGTAATTAGGGTGTGGTCCTGCTCCCGAAATTCCGCTAAATAGCAACAATATGAGTCAACTACCCATACTGTAGCTAACATGTGTAATTTAATCAAAGGGTCACCCAGCGCTGTTTTCTGTGGTCAAAACAATCCAACTAAAAATAACTTTATGAGCACCTAGACCATTGTTGTAGTGTTATAATTAGCTTAGTGGCTGCCACTTGTCATAGTAGCACATCGTAGTGAGCAAGATTGATATTGAAATATCAGATCAGTAAATTAGGTCTCACCTGTGTTGCAGAATGGCATTAATTCATGAAAAACTGATGCTCTGTGGCAGAAAAAATGTTTGAGCATTGTTGGAAACATTTAGGATAATGTAAGTACACAACTCAACAAAATATATAACATAGGTCTAGCTGTTTTTATACACTTTAATGTGGAAATGTTAAGTATTTTACCTTTAAATTTAAATCTTATCCAGGCAGAAACTAGATATTATTTCTATTTACACACATGAACGAGCTCTGTTTTTGTGAAGGGCAACAGGTAAAATTTGTTCTTCACTTCTATTAGACTAATATAAGAGACAAACTGTAATCAGGGTTACCTTTAGTGATGTGGTCCTTTGTGATCATCCTCTCAGGTCTTTGGGGAGTCATGACATCCCAGGAGGAGACGTCGTCCTTCAGGAGGTTTTTTCAGTACGTGGAAGACAGTGGCCTTCGAACATACGACAGTCTGGTGATCCAAAATGCATCTGACATCGCCAGAGAGAACGACCGCATTCGCAATCAGACAAACTGGACCTACCTGCAGGAAAAACACCAGAAGAAGAGACGACAGGAAGAAGCCATCAAGAGGTATATAACACAAACACATAAAACTGTAAAACTCTCAGCACTGCTGAATGTAGACACAATCCCAGAGTGGTCAGTACTTGCATTTGTACGGGGTTGGAGCAGTTCTGTTGGGTCTGTCTAAAGGGAAGTGGCATATGCCTTTTTAACCCTGTTAAAACCTGCAGTTCTTCCTGCTTTCCAGATGTCACTGCCAACAGAAAAATACATGTAAATATGGATGAAAAAGCTTAACAAGTGCTTCCTGTGGCTGTTCACATTCAGATTAAAACATGTTTACAGCACAGTGTAACAGTGTTGTTGTTACACCTCAGTGTTTTTGCTGAGTTTTTAATCAGATTAGTTTTGGTTTGTGACACCAACATGAAGCTCGTATATATATTTTAAAGCATTGTGTGATTATTTTATGATTGTACAGTTGCACTAATGTGTCTTTCCATTGGTCCGTTCAGGATTGGTGAAGATGTTGCCATGGCAACAGAAGGGGCGTATTCTGGGAAACATTTCAGGATGGGTTTCATGACAATGCCGGCACCACAGGATCGTCTGCCCCCTCCAAGTCAGGGCTTCACTGTCCGATCCCAGTCCCTCCACTCAGTGGGAGGAGCAGATGACGATTCCAACTACAACCGTAAACAACCCCCGCCCAAACCCAAGAGAGATCCCAACACCAAACTTAGCAGCAGCTCTGAAACGGTGAACGGAGGCTCCGGTGTGACGAAGAGAGACACCCAAGAGACCAAAGAGACACCAGAGCAGGCTGAAGGTGAGAGCGTAACACCTGCTGCTTAAACCTGATACCTGCCAGTCATACAAAGCACCTGTTGGGTAAAGGAACAGTCCCGTGTTTTAGATTTTACTTTAGGGTGTTATACAGCTGCTGTCTTCAAGTTATAACATAATTTTCTGTCTGCCTGCAGCTCGATGCCATCTCTACAGTGAGGACTACAAGAAGATGCCTCCACCCAAACCCAAAAGAAACCCCAACACTCAGCTCAGCACCTCCTTTGATGAATCTTTCATCAGTAACCATGGCAACAAGAAGTCTTCCTTGCGATGGGACAAGTCTTCCTCCCAGAGTCAGAGTCCACTGTCAAGAGACATGGACGACAATGAGCCTGTCTACATCGAAATGGTGGGAAACATCCTGCGAGAGCTAAAAAGTCAGGAAGCTGTGGAGGACGAGCAAAGCGAGTCAGTGTACGAGGAGATGAAGTACCCAATGTTGGAGGACTTCCTGCAGGACGCTCACTCTGCCATCATGGATCCTGAAGCCTGGTCATCCCACGGCTCTCTCTGTGACATCCCTCCACCTTTCCCCAACCTTCTGACTCACCGTCCACCGCTGCTTGTCTTCCCTCCAGCCCCCGCTCAGTGCTCCCCCAACTCCGATGAGTCCCCCCTCACCCCCTTAGATGTCACTCGGCTGCCCATGATGGACAATGTCTCCTACAGCAAGTCAGGTGGTGTCGAACATCCGCAGAGCTCTACCCACCACCGCAAGGAGCGAGACCGGGATCGAGACAGAGAACGAGATCGGGAACGTGACCGAGACCGGGATCAGCCCTCCACCCACACCATCACTTCCTCTGGCCGCTCATCGGCTCCACCTCTCCCCTCCAACTTCTACAAGTCATCTGGCTCCGCCCACGGTGGTCATGGTTACCCCCGCAGCCAATCAGCATGTCCATCTCCGGTCAGCATGGGTCGCTCTCTGACTCCTTTGAGCCTGAAGAGACCACCGCCGTACGACACTCTGATGGCAGGAGGAAGTATGCCCCGCTCTTCATCTTCCTCTTCCTCGTCCTCACACAGGGCTGGGGAGGGCGGGGCTAAACTCAGTAACTCCTCCTCTACACATGGCTCCATGCAGAATGTATCTATGAGGTCACAGACTCCCACAAGCCCACTGGACGAACTCAACAACCTGTTTACCTCAGGTAGACAGGCACTGAAGAAAGGGTCAGGAGGCAGGAAGAACAGGGACAGTGAAGGTAAGCACCCAGTAATAGAACAGTACTTCAACACTTCTACATCGGTACTACACCAGTACTGCATCATTACATCAGTTTTATAGTACTACTTCAGGTAGACAGGTGATGAAGAAAGGATCAGAAGTTAGCAATAGCAATGTTAAATTGCCATATTAACATAAATGAGTGACAAATGTCACAGCACAAGAAAATTAAGAAAATATTGTTGTTGAATTTGACAACACATGGGCAGCATTTAGAAAACACGCTGCAAACTCAGGCAACGCAACACAATACAGAAAAGCGCTCCAACTTCTGACATCTGGCTCCGCCCACGGTGGTCATGGTTACCCCTGCAGCCAATCAGCATATCTGTCTCTGGTCAGCATGGGTCGCTCTCTGACTCCTCTGAGCCTGAAGAGACCACCGCCATACAATGCTCTGATGGCAGGAGGATTCTTTTCATCTTCCTCTTCCTCGTCCTCACACAGGGCTGGGCTAAACTCAGTAGCTTCTCCTACACCCACGGCTCCATGCAGAACGTATAGATGAGGTCATAGACTCCCATGAAAAGACAAGTGTTTCCAGAGGACACTAGTACTAAATGTGGCTTGGACACATTTGTTGTTGCTATGGTTTGTGACTCATAAAGTTATTGAAGTCAGTTCGTGTATGATCCATTTATGTTTAAGGTGTGGATCGTACCGCTGTACTCTGCACATTCACAGAAAGTGACATGCATGGAACTTGCAGGATCCTGCAGAGTGAAAAAGCTGAATTCTATGATCATTTTAAGGATTTCTGAAGATATTTACTGTTTATGATCTATATCAACCTTTACTATATGGTTCACCAGTGTGTAGCCTGCACAATAATCATATAGATTCAAAGTTAAAAAGGATACACATCCACATTAGCACATGTATGTTGTCTGTTCAAAAAGTAGTGATATTTAGTTCTGTATTTACTATCACGCAATATTTGTTTATTCCCAGGAGATTTCCTTCCTTTAATAATCCTCATACAGACAATTTATACTTTGTGAAATGTACATAATCCCCCTAAAAAATCACACTGTTACCTGCATAATGAGCATATAGGCATTACCTTCATTAAGGTAATGCCTATATGCTCATTATGCAGGTAACAGTGCGATGTTTTTAACGTCGAAGCTGAGGCTCTGTAAGGTTCTGTGAGTTCCGGGCGGTTTCACTTTGTGTCAGTGGAGAAGTCAGTCCACAACATGAACAGTTGTGGAGAGGCTCAGGCCCCTGATGTGGTGGTGTAGGTGGAGATGGTGCAATGAAACTGGTAGATTGAGTCACACGGGATGGTGTCAGGAGCAACAATAGAACTCATTCAGGTCATTGGCCAGGCACAATTCATTAATGGAGTGGGGGGGCCTCAGGTTTGTAGTTGGTGATCTATCTAAACCCTCTTCAGACAAACGATGGGTTTGTTGCTGAAAAGCTCTCAGAGTGCAGTGGTTTAGCTTCTCTCACCACCCTGCTAAACCTGTACTTTGACTCTTTCAACCTGGACTTGTCCCCACTTCTGAACGCTTCTTCTTTTTCCAACCTCAGCTGTGAACCACGGTTTGTCCTTGTTGTAACTCACCCTGGTGCGTGATGGTACACAGCAGTCCTCATAGAAACTGATGAATGATATGACAGTCTCTGTGAACTCATCCAGATAGTTGGAAGCAGTCCTGAAAACATCCCAGTCTGTACAGTCCAAGCACAAAGCTCCTCTATAGCTTAGGGTAAATGATTACCAAAACAATCTCACCGTATATCTATATTTATATAAAAGGATGTTGTTATCAGGATCATCAGCTGAGCTGCAGTGTTCCTTCATGAATAGAAAAGATGCATACAAAGTACCAAAGACTTTTAGCAACCTAGAAAACATGTCATTCGTTCTCATACTGAAGTGACAGTGCAGATCGTTATTCAATGACTCCCCCAACAACATATATGACCGTTAGAGAGTTCCAGCAACAGGCATACCAGACATTTGTTGTCAAGGTTACAATAATAAACATGTGGTTAACGTTGTGAAATGGTTGCAGTTTGGTTAGGTTTTGGCACCAAAACTTCTTGGTTAGGTTGTAAGTTAAGTTACGTACATACGTAAATGATGTTACATGATGTTACATCACGTGACTCTTTGTCTTGTTGTGTCTCTGTAGGAGACTCCAGGTCTCTGCCCAGACATGACAGTAAAGCCAGAGATGGACAGTCCAGTCCAGTTTCTAGCAGGGTGGGGAGGTCGTCGGTAAGCCCCACCATGATGCTGTCCGGAGGAGGAGGAGGTGAGTCAAGCAACAACACTACAGGGATGTATACAGGATGTCAGGTTTATGTTTCTTATCAAGAGAATAACGGGAGGTCAGATGTTTAAATGTGAACAGAATAACAAGACACCACTGAATTGTTTTTCATTTTGAAGTCATAAACTGATCATAAGACTCTGAAGATTAACCCGGTTGTGTAGTGTATTCTAATTCTATTGTAGTGATCTTTATCTTGCCTCGGATTTCTAGAAGTTTCCACACAGGTGAACATCAGGTGACACATAACAGATGAAGCTGGTTTTTGCAGTTGTGTTAATTGATCTCAACATCATCTTATTCGTAGAATCAAAGTCAGTGTGTAAACTCGGCCGTTCAGCCTCTACGTCCGGAGTTCCTTCACCAGGTGGGACACCACAACGTCCCCTGTATGAGCAACATCACCCTGCCCTCAGCCAGGTACAACACCTGTAAAACACCTGAATGTTTACCTGCCTGTGTACGTCTTTCTGTTTACCTGTCTGCTTGTCTTTCATCAGTCTACCTCCCTGTCTGTCTATTTACCCGTCTATGTCTACCTGTCTGTCTGTCTGTCTGTAAACCACCTGTGTTACTTCTCTGTTCATGTTGATCCATTTTGTAAATCAGACAAACAGCAGTTTTATTCTTAATAGAAAAGTAAAGACTTCATACTTCACACAGGATTCACTTCACTAAACAGAACACTAAACATTTTACAGACAGACAGAAGCTTCGACCCATCAGCTGACTGACATCTGAACTGTAAAAACTGTTTTCTTTACTTTATTCAAAGGACATTTCGTCATTTCAGTTTTGTGAAAAATATTTGGTGTTGAAATTAAATAATTTTTGTACTGTGTCTCAACATGAACTTCAAACACAGACACAAAAATGAATCTGTAGATATTAACAGTGAAGTAAAACTTTAATACTGATACTAACAAAGTTTCATTATTGATACTAACGTTAATCTAACTTTACACTAATATTAAACTAACACTTATTGAACTCACACTGAAGCACTTTAATAGATTCAATCTCATTATGATCATTATATGAAATGTCATAACTTACAGAATTATTTACACAAAAAATAAAACTAACTCTAATCTAACCTAACTCTAACCCCGCCCACCACTGAATAAACCTCGCCCACTCATACACCTTGACGCATCTCTGGCTGTTTTGGAACTTCTTATTATATACTACAAATGAATGCAGTATGTAGTATGTATTGCATACTGCGTTCATCGGTAGTGGCTTAGCTGGTTTTGCATTATGGAATATAGTAGACGAGGTAGACTGGTCCGATGCATGCTGGAGATTTTTTCCAACTTAGTACGACATCGGGCATTTATGGCGTGCTGCAGATTTTGCTTTTGTGTCATCTCCCGTGATGTGTCTGTTTCCTGTTTGGTTTTCACCTGCTCCCATGTGTTCACCTGCCTCTGATTCCCTCATTTAATTTTCCCCTTCATATACCAGCCCTTTCTATTGTTCTTTGTTGGTTCATTCCATGAGTTTCAGTTTTCCTGGTCTCGCTGGCAATTCATAACATTTTGTTTGCATACCAATCACTACGTACTGATAGTTTTGAAAACAGCCTCTCACACCGCTGTACCCTAACACCGCCCATTGCAATTTAACCCCGCCTCTGCCAGCTGACTACGATTCTCTTACATTTCACAGAGAATTCATTCATTTTTAAAGCACTTGTTTTGTTGTTCTGTTTTGAGAAAATGAAATATGCACCTTTGTCTGTTCCTCATGAACTCCGTTTTTAATGCTGTAAATGTTAAATCTGTATCTTTGTGTGTAAATGTTTGCTGAGTAGTGTCTAACAATAAAATATTTCATTTCCCCAAATTCAGTCAAAGCATCAGACTGAAACTTCAGTGTGAAAACTGAAACATGACATTTAATTTCTGCATATAATCTTAAAAATAAAAAATGTGTTGGTTTCTTTTCTGTCAAATTACACTATCTGAATGTTAAACTGGAGTTACCTAAAGTGTCTCATATCTGTTATCATAATTTAAATGGAAATAAAATCATTGTGATGCACGCATCATACTGACAACCTGGGAGTAAAATTCAGCTGACAGTTATATTGAAATATTTTATATACAAAATATATAATATACCATATGTTAATATTCATATACTGAAAAATTGACTACACACATCTTCTAACACTGACATGAACAAATGTTTTATACTGGATGCCATCAGAAAGCGCATCACAGTCAATTAATCACATTTCTGGAGTCAAATATCTAGTTGCAAAGTTGCATTTGAAATGGCAGTCTTCTAAGTGTTTACATGGCCAGGCTCCTTGGGCATTGTGACGTGTGGCGACCATTAGGCTGTTTTCACATTGAATCAAGCGTTGTGGCGATTTGCCACAGGGTTGTGCAGTGGTGTAGGAATGTCTGATACTAACCAGCTTGAAAATCGATACAAGCCAAGAAACTCCATGTAGATTTACATCTTTGTGCTCCCTCGTGCCAGCGCTGGACAGCTGATGTACAGTCACGGTCATCACAGAGCTGATCAAGCAGTCTCCCTTCCATGTTCACAGTTGCTCGGTAAACAGCGGAATATAGCTACTTTGCTACAGGTAAACAAAGTTCTCCTTCACCCGGGCGTATGCCAGTCTGATCACTGTCGTGATTGGCTGCTGTAGCATGATGTCAAGTTGCATTTCTCCAAATGTTGACTCGGTTTCAAGGCCTGAAACGCTGCAGCCTGAATGCCGTACCCCTGTTCAAATGACTGAGGAAATCTATGTTTTTGCTGCAGCGCCTCACTGTATGTGAATTTTGTCTTACAGGCATTTCAGTTTAGTTCTTATCTTTATTATCCCAAGGGGCAATTTGTTTTAGCCTACAGTCAGAAGTAACCACTTAACAATCAGACAAAAAAAACTATTAAAAAATCTCATTGAGCTACTCAATAACCCAATGGCAGCAGAGATTAATGACTACTTAAGTCTATTGGTCCTGCATCTTGGCAGATTATATGTGCAGCAAAACTCCTGGGACATGGGTGGATAGGATCAACCAGTAGTAACTGGACCTTCTTCAAAGTCCTAATCTCTGTATAAGATTAGGACTTTGAAGAAGGTCATTCAGGGATGTGCCTTTAATTTTGCGGCACACTTTGATGATACCCTGCAATCTATTTCAGGTATACAGAAATACCTCCTTTGGCCAGATGTCCTTTTCTATAAAGGGAGTTAACATCTGGAACAGACCAAAATGTCAACATTAAAAAAATCAACTAAAGGCATTTTTAAAAGTGTGTGTGTATATGTGTGTGTGCCCCTACAGGCCGTCTGTTCCTCCTTCAAGCTTGGGTCCTCTACCAGAGGCATGGGAGCTTGAGGGTCCTGCAGTATCTTAGCTGTTCCAGGACAGTGCTCTTCTGGACAGAGATCTCTGATGTTGTTCCAGGAATCTGCTGGAGCCACTTTGGGGGTCACAGCCCCGAGTGTTGCCTTCACTGTCCACATTCTTTCTAGTTCTTCTTTCAACCCTCTGTATTTTTTCAAGTGTTCCTTCCTCCTGATGTTGCTGGGATCGCTATATCTATTACTGCTGCCTTCTTCTGGTGTTTGTCCACCACTACTATGTCCGGTTGGTTCACCATCACATTGTCAGTCTGTATCTGGAAGTCCCACAGGATGTTAGCCTGGTCATTCTCAACCACCTTCAGAGCTGTGTCCCACTTTGAGCAACATCTGCTATGTCACCTTCTGGTAGACTAATCCCTTCAGTTCTGACTACCTTCACTCTCTTGGATACCATCCGACCACACTTATCTAGTCAGAATGAAGTTCCAATGTCGTTGCCATAGATTTTGGTGGTGTGAATTAGAGAGTCTCACTCACTCAGCATAAAGCTTGATGTTATCCATGTGGAAGATGTAGCTGATGGTTGCTCCATTTTGTAGCCGATATCCGTAGCCAGTCTGGCTAAGAAGGTTCAGGCCTATGCAGAACAACAGCAGGGACAGAGCATCTCCTTGATAAATGCCATACTTGATGGTGCAATTGAGTTGGCCACTAGGGTTGTTTTCCACAGCTCTTTTGAGTTCTCGATGAAGGCTCTTTGAGTCCTGTTGATCTTATACAGTCCCAAGCATTCCAGGATCCATGTGTGAGGCATTGAGTTGTAGGCTTTCTTGTAGTCAATCCAGGAGGTGCACAGGTTGGTCTGTTTGGTCTTACAGTCTCAAGTGACTGCTCTATCTGCCAGCAGCTGGTGCTTTGCACACAACTACAGGAAGAAGTTGAATTAGTAACAAGCATTAATGGGATATGAGAGAGGAGCTCAGTGCATCATGGGAAGTCTCCCGGCAGCCTAGGCCTATAGCAGCATAACTTAGGAGGGTCTCAGGGGTCACCTGAGTCAGCCCTACTATAGGCTTTATCAAAGATGAAAGGCATTCTTGAAGTTTAGCTACTTGATTGGTTTCATCTGGCTTGATCAATAAATATAATTGGGTATAATCTGCATAACAATATAAATGTATGGAGTGCTTCCTGATAATATTGCCTAAAGGAAGCATATATAAGGTGAATAGAATTGGTCCAAGCACAGAACCTTGTGGAACACCATGACTAACTCTGGTGTGCATAGAGGATTCATCATTATGCAGGGATACTCTCACAATCACTGCATTAACGGTGGTTAAATGTTGAGTACGTTGCAGAAGGACGTCTAAATAAATAATTATTTAAGAATAATCAGTGATCAGAGGAGTAAACAGGATGTGAATGTCACCGCACACACTCAGATCCCCTGAGCTGTTCTCTAGCGCCACCATCTGTTCAACACGTTCATTTCAATTACTGGACCCATTGTAATGACTTCATGTGACTGTGTAGCACCACCATCAGGCCGACAGCTGTATGATCATTTAAAACGTGATGATCTGTGTGATTTGTGACGTGAGGATCAGATTAAACGCACAGACCAGACGCTGCACTCATGTGTGTGGAGGCTGACCCACTTTGGGTGGAGCAGGACGCGAGGAGACGAGGGAGGACGTGAGCGTGGCCTCGTTTCCTCTCACCTTCCCGTCACAGCTGGGAACAACCTGCAGCTCCGTCCACCTCCGACGTGTCCTCGCTCAACAAAACTGGGCCAACGACGAGTCCCACGCCGGGAACTCTGGGAACGCAGGAAGGACGAAGAGAGAGAGAGAGAGAGAGAGAGAGAGAGAGAGAGGGGCTTCCAAAGAGAGAGAGAGAATTAAACTGCTCGTCTTTTATTGATCGTGCATGCCATCGAATGTCAAGAGATACCAAAGATCAATCGATTTGCGTTGCTATAAAACAGAGAAACGCAGCGAATCCTCACACTCGAGTGTTGAGTTTGATCATTAATGTTGTTGTGGGTTCATTTTGTGTAAATCCGACATTTATATCACTAAAATGTCAAATTATATTTACTGGATTGTGATTATGTCATTAAATATGATGAAGAAATGAACGTTTGGCAGCTGTAAATATTCAGATCCTGGTGTTTTTAGGACACAACCACAGAAGAATAAATAAATACATGTTCACATCTTCTATACATCTATTGTGGTTTCACAATAAAAGACTCCACAGGTGGTGTCACAATAAAAGACTTTAAGACTTTCACTGTTTGCAGATTCAGCTTTTAATGCAGCGTTAAGGTGTATAATGTTACACAGGTGCGTCCACATGGCATCATACAAGCTGTACAAGCTGTCATATGATCCACTTTCTGCAGGTTTCTGGTTCTGGTGTCAAAGCAACAAAAAACACATCGTGTTTTTGCAGAAAGAAGCGTAGAAAACCTCGTCGCAGCTAAATGTATTAAGGAAACCTGGTTTTAAAAGCAGAGAGGACGGACACGGGACGCGTCTCCTGCCCGCCGGCGTGTCCTCACACGGGAGGACGCAAGGTGACCGGAGGAGGACAGACAGACCCACCGCTGCACCTCAACACTGAGTTTGAGTTCAGGGCAGTAGGAGGATCTGTCTTTTGTACCGGCAGAGTTTCATCAGAGCAGCAGACGACGAGAATTAAAACCAGCTCAAACATAAACTGTTATGACAAGCAGAGACTGTGATCGTCACGCAGCCGAACGCTTCAACAGGTCGTTACAGTGTCTCTGCTTCATGTTACAACCTGCACGACTTCAGCGTCCACATTGTTTTAACGAGGTTAAAATGGCGACTCTGTTGCCTCAGTGAGAAGATGACCATTAAACCAGAGTTTCGTGAAGATTTAGTTTCCTTGGATTGTTAACGTCATTATACCTTTTTTCTCAGTTGTTAGTCGCAGGATTATAATATAATGTGAGTATTTGACTGAAATATCTCAACAACTATCTGATTGATTGGCATTAAAGTTGGTTCAGGCATTCATGATCCCCAGAGGATGAATCCTGCAGACTTTTCCTCTAGCGCCACCATGAGGTCAACATGTTAATATGTCCAAAAACCTGCAGAACTAATCACATTCATTGAAGTGCACTTATCTGTATGAAAGGTGCTGTACAAATAAAGTTTCATTGATTGACTGATTGATTGATTGATTGATTGATTGACAGCCTCCGTTGGACTTTGCATTTAGTGCTAATTAGTAAAGCATGCTAACACGCTAAACTAAGATTGTGAATATGGATTTTAATTACTTAATATCAGCATGTTAGCATGTGATTGTGAGCATGTTAGCACCCTGATGTTAGCATTTAGCTTGAAGCGTTGTCGTGTCACCTAGCATGTGACCAACTCCGCTAAACAAGTACTTCAGTTCTGCATTCAAAATGTCAAAAGTAAAAGTATGGATTATACTGAAGGACTGGGTTATTATTATTGATGCATGTTAGCATGTTCAAGCTAGCTGATGCAGTGTGTGAACCAGGGTCCTCCCAAGTGTCAATACACGTGTATGTGTGTATCTGTGTGTGTCTGTTCTTTACTTTAATTAACAGCCAAGTTTTTCGTTTAAAATCTATATTTAAGCTTCAAGCCTTTTTATTAAGCCTCAATTAACAGATTCTTTTTCTCCAGAGACTGTGTGTGACTCGCTGTTTCACACGTCAGGTGAGGCGAGAAAGTTCTCTCGCTGTGACTGTAGCTGTGAAATTAAAAGAGAATGGAGACGTAAGTTTGTGGGGAAAATGTGGTTCTCTGGGGAACCACAACCGCCCGTCCAGACTGAGACAGCATTAAGTAGGACAGAAGGTTTTTCTGTGAAGCTCCAAGCAAAAAGAAATCTCACTTCAGCGTGAACGAGAACAAAATCACAGAATCTGTGTGTTTGGCAAAGATCCCAACAAGTCCTCGTGGATGTATCTCGTGGTGCCTCCACCAGGGGGCAGCCTTGTCTCCTATGTTACTGTTTTCTTTTGGTATTCCTGTTTGTTCTTGGTTGTGTTTGCTTTACTTTCTGTCTGTGTGTGATCACCAGTCACCTGTGTTCATGTTACCACCTGTTCCCCACGACCAATCAGCCGCCTGTGTACTTACACCTGACATTTCTTCGTGTTGAGACTCTCCAGCAGGTTCTTCCTGTTGCTCGATCTTTATGTGTTTGCCTCTCGTGTTGCCTCTCACCTGAGTGTTAACCAGGAGAGTCGTGCTTCAGTGGAAAACAAATGAAACACATTGTGCAGATGTGTTCAACATCACCAGATGATGTTAATTATCTGCACTCGGAGGGGGTTCTTGTACTATTGTGCCCATTAGGTGACATGTTCACAATGTACAATGTACAAACTACAACTGATTAAACTGTCTATATTATCTATTTTAAGGCCGCCATGTTGGCTTCTCGTCTGTTTTTTCTCCAGTTAGCTGATGTTAGCCAACGTTAGCTAGCCCCAGTTATTTCTCTTTCTTTGTCTTTGGGGTTCGAGTCCAGTTCCTGTTGGACTCATTTGGTTCAGTACTTCTTAAACTGATGAAGGCGATCCTCACACTGCCACTCTCTCCTTCCTCCCATTTGGAATTTGAATTATTTAGCATTTTGCAGGCGGCATCTTCACCACAGGTACATCGCATGACTTCCTGCCTGCCAGCCTTCACAGCTGACCTGGATTCAGCGTCTGAAGCCTCCGGCTGCACAGCGAGAGCAAGAACTGGAACATCACATTTGCATTTTAGTCATTTAAGGGTTGAAAGAAAAGAGACCTCACAGGCAGCGCGCCGCTCTCACAGTCTTTGCAGCAGAAGTCAGTATTTTACTCTAATTATTAAGCGAGACTGAGCGACTTCAGCGTCCGTGGAGGCAGGACGCCTCCCGACCACCGGCTGCTTGTTACGCCTCCACGAGAGGATACAGGTGGTTCATTTGCTGTAGAGGAGATTTTTTATCACATTTATCTACAAGACAGACAAAGAAGAGACGGGTTTAAATACTTTTAAACCTCAGATTTGGGCGTGAATACACACAAACACACACACACACACACACACTCTAACAGGAGTGAGATGCTGCTGGATGCAGGTCGTCGCTGTTCTCTTGTCAGACGACATGAGAGGCGTCTGTTTAAACAAAACGATGTTAACGAGGTTTTAAAAGTGTGTGTGTACTGGTTTTAATAGCGGTGTGGGGACCTACAGTTCCTACAGTCACATTGTGAGGACTGGACCCCACATGGTGTCACAGGACGAGCAAAGAAAATATAATAAAATTATATACGAGGAATGATAATGGAGCATTAAATCTAAATTGATCAAATTCTGAAAAAACTTTGGTCCTGAACTTACTTTTTTTTGTAAAATGAATTAAATCAAGACTTTTTAAAGAAATATTACACGTTTATTTCAAAAATTACAACTTTATTCTTGAAATGTTACTTTTTCTCACAATATGATTCTTGTCATATCATGATTTCAATTTAAATGTAAAATTAAGACTTTACTCTCCTCTTTTTTGAAATATTATTACCGTTGATATGATAAAAGCTGCCAGGACACCGCTTACCACTTTATTTTGGAAATATTATACAACCGCCTTATACAACTCCCTTCATGCTCTTGTACATCAAATATAAATGTAAATCATGTTCAGATGTTCACGTCAAGACTCGGGGATCTGGGATTCTGAGGAGTTTTGGACCTAAAACTGGGGTTTGTGTATTATAGGGACAAAAAAAAACATGCCATTTGAGGGTTAATATTGTTTTATTGTATTTGGGGGGGGGGGGACACACAGCAGCTGAGCTACAAACACTGTTGCTGACAGCAGGCAGAGCAGCTCCCAGGTCAGTGTTCTCAGTCGGGCTTTGATATTTGAAAAGACACTCGGACTCGAGGGACGACGTCTTTTATTACTTCACTGAGTCACAGACACAGAAACTACACAAGAGAACGCAGCCTGCAGGGGGAAAGAGACAAAGACACAACACGTCCTCTTTTACATTAACACTGGAGACAAAGACACAGACACAGAGACAAAGACACAAAGACACAAAGAGACAAAGACACAGAGACAAAGACACAAAGACACAGACACAGAGATAAAGACACAACACGTCCTCTTTTACATTAACACGGGAGACAAAGACACAGACACAAAGACAAAGACCAAGACCAAGACACAGAGACAGAGACAAAGACACAACACGTCCTCTTTTACATTAACACTGGAGACAAAGACAAAGACACAAAGACACAGAGACACAAAGACACAAAGACACAAAGAGACAGAGACAAAGACACAAAGACACAAAGACACAAAGAGACAGAGACACAGAGACACAGAAACACAGAGACAAAGACACAGAGACACAACAGGAGAACAGAAAGATATTTTTTTCCACTGATTCAAATCCTGTTTTCTGAGAACACACGGCGAACAGGTGCATTGTGGGAAACACGTGTGGGTTCCTACACTGTGTTGACACGCAGGTGACCTCTGACCTCCAGAGGACCTCCAGAGGGGTCAGAGGTCAGAGTTCTACCACCACAGCTCGCTGCTCCGGGTGCTCGCCCTCTCTCGTCCGTGCAGCTTCAGCATCTCCAGGACGCTGCGGGCGTAGGCGTCCCTCAGGTTCACGCCTCCTCCCGCGCTCGCCCCCCCCACGGAGCCGCGGGCCAGCCTCTTCAGCACCTCACCGTGCCGCGTCGTCGCCTCCTTCATCTTCAGCGTGAAGTAGCAGGCGGAGAAGCGCTCGTTGATGATGGCGATGGGCAGCGCCAGGATCAGGATCCCGGACAGGATGCAGAGGAAGGCCAGCACCTTCCCCACCGCCGTGTCGGGCCGGATGTCTCCGTAGCCCACCGTTGTCATGGAGGTGGTCGCCCACCACCAGGCGGCCGGCACGCTGCTGAAGGTGGTGGCGGGGGAGTCGTGCTCCAGCGTGAAGACCACCGTGGCGAAGATGGAGATGCCGACGCCGAGGAAGAGGAGCAGGAGGCCGACCTCCTCGTAGCACTGAGCGATGGTCAAACCCAGAGACTTGAGGCCTGGACGGGAACCGGGACAGAGGGAGGTGTTAGAGACACGATTTTTACTTGTTTTTGCTTCTGGAATCTGTTTCTGCATCTGAATTGAAAACTGTACTTCCTTGAAGCCTGAACACCTGCAGCGCCCCCTGGTGGCCGGCTGCAGTACAGCTCATAAGCCACGCCCCCTCCATGTTAGCGGATGGGGTCGTTCTTCTCACGATGACGTTTGTTTTTCTGATCAGTTTGGTTTTAATGAGTTCATTGACACTATAAAAGGGGGCGTGGCGTCGTGAGAGTGAGCTGTGATTGGCTCAGCAACGTTGGGTGTGTGGGCGGGACCTCGACGCGTCGGCCATCTTTTTGTGCAGTCTGTGCTCAGGACAAACATTACTACACATGCTCTGCAGCCTGCGGGGGGGCGTTTAGTCTTATTATGGAAGATGTTAAGTGCTTTAATTAGAGCTAACGTCGATGTGAAAGCACCATATTGTAGTATTTTTCAGTATTTACCTCGCTGTTGCCTGTCTAAACATTATAATAATATAATAACTATTGACATTTTATCATTTCTCCGGTGCAGAAAAGGAAAACTGGGATTCCAAAATCAAAGTTTTCATTTAAACGTCACTATTTTCTTTGTGTAAACTGGAGTGAGTTCCTGAGTGAAGGTCCTGCAGAGTTCACAGTGTTTGTCTTTGTCTGAAAGTCTCTGTCTCCGGTTTTAACGTTGGAGTGAGAAGACTGAAGCTGTTCAGCGAGGACGGGAAGTAACGAGGAAACATGGCTCACAGGGCCGGCGTTCCCCCCCCCCCTCCTCCCAGAGGAAGACATGAGCTGCTGGTGTCGACTTTAAAATAAAGAAAGAAGAAAAATAACGATTTAAGAAACGATACAACAGAGTTTAAAGTGCAGAAAATCAATATGGA
Organism: Nannoperca australis; assembly: GCA_036023655.1. Lineage (NCBI taxonomy): Eukaryota > Metazoa > Chordata > Actinopteri > Centrarchiformes > Percichthyidae > Nannoperca > Nannoperca australis. The sequence goes on from JAVQJD010043597.1 coordinate 18,212, forward strand.
CGTTTTAAAAAGCCTCTATGACGGACACAGTGTGACAGTTTGTCCCTCCGGGCTCCCGTACTTCTGACCAGACATCAGACTCTTTCAGTCTCAGTCTGGTCCCACTGAGAGGACCGAGGTATTAAATATTCATGCAGACAGATGAGGAGGGAGACGCTGAGTCTCTCACATCGTGTCTTCATGTCTGCAGTTTGTCAACAGCTGACGTCTCACTGGATCTCGTTTGAGCTGTTCCCACATTCCTTCACTTGTTCCCTTAATCTCTTGTGATTCGTGAGATTACAGCAAAGTGTCAGCAGAGCTGCAGCAAGAGAACGAGATGCAGTCAGTGAACGTCAGTGTGTTGAGATCAGTGTTGTTGTCTCTCTGAACGAGCAGGCGCCTCCACCTGCAGCCGGCTGGCCGAGATCTAAACGACATCAAAGTTTATCTCCTTCATATCAAGTTGAACTGGACCTGAAAGATTCACACGGACTGCAGATCCACAGAAAGGAAGTGGTGTTGCTGTTTCCCTGCTGACAGTTGCAGGTTGCAGGTTTAACACCCAGCATGGACGACACACACACACACACACACACACTAGTGTTGTATTAAAGAGCTGCTGCACACATCAGTGCAGTGGTAATGTCAACATTTCTTAACGAATTGATAAAAAATGTGTCTCAACATGAAGCTTGAACCTGCGACTCCACCGGTTGGGACCTGTCTACGTCATGAAATGTATATATATATATATATATATATATAATATATATACACATTAAAGAGATTCTAGTCTCACCCCACGTCCGGGGATTCGGCTTGAATAATAACTTTTAAACAATGAGTTGATTGTCAGAATAGTTGCCGATTCGTTGGACTAATCCACGCAGCTTTTACCTTTGGCGCCCCCTACAGGTACGTTTGTTTTAAAGACCTCGGGAGAGACGGTTCCAGCTGAGGTTGAGGGTTGAGTTAAATAAAGACTCCACGAATGAACAGAACTTATTATAACCTCCTTTTCCTCTCTTGCTGTCGCTGCTTCCACGTTCTCTCTCATTATTCACGAGTTGAGTCCAGGGATCAACATCCTTCCCAAAACCCTGCAGATCAAAGCACTCGTCCCACATCCATCCTCCCTCCGACTGTCTCCTCCCTCCATCCCCTGAAGGACTTTGCCAGAATATAAATCAGTGTATTTATTTCTCTCTTCCTAGTCGTCGACTGAAAACCTCCCGGCTGTAATCTCACAGCAGCAGCTTCGCTTGTTCCCTTGTCTCTCTCCGGCTGTTCGCATCATGTTCCTGACAGTTTGGGAACACATGTGGAGGAGAAACTGAAAGGAAAAACCTTCTTGATCCTTTAAAACAACAACTACCTGTTAAAGGGAGTTTTTTCTCCTGGTGTCTCATGGTGGAACTGTTACGCTAACCTTATGTTAACCTAGTGCTAACCTTACGTTAACCATATGCTAACCTTATGCTAACCATACGCTAACCTATCGCTTTTTTTAAACGTGAAGATACAGAAAGACTCCAGTGTATTTATGGATAATAAATGATCTTTTTAAAGCTGCTGTTCATGTTTACCTGTCGAGTGTCGTCCCAGCTTCAACATCCGGAGCGACCGCAGGAGTCGGAGGACCTGCACCACGCGGCCCATGTTCTCCAGCTCCGTGCTGCCTCCGTGGAGGCTCTCCACCGCCAGCGTCACGTAGAACGGCAGGATGGCCAGCAGGTCGATCACGTTGGGGATACTTCGACTGAAGCGGCACTTGTCCCTCACGCAGATGAATCGAAGCGCCAGCTCGGCCGTGAACCACACCACGCACACGTACTCCAGGACATCGAACAGCAGCGGAGCGCCGCTGCCGCCGCCGCTCACGCCAAAGTCCTCGCCGAAGTCCAGCGAGATGAGCACCATGTTGATCACCGACACCACGACGAAGAAGATAGAGAGCGAGCCGAAGGTGCGAGCAGCTCGCGACGAGTCTGGTTTCTCCAGCAGGTCCCACAGGCGGCGCCGGAGAGCCGGGCAGGCGGCGCCCACAAAGTCCTCGTCCTTGTGGTCCTCGGCCTGAACCTCCCGCCGCACGTCGGGGGTCTCCTTCTGCTCTTTGCGGCGGTAGTAACGTTCGCGGCAGCAGGAGTTGATGCGGAGCTCGTCGATGCCCCAGTACTCGATCTCCTGCAGGAAGGAGATCTCACACAGCTCCTCCCTCACGTGCAGGTGACCCGTCCGGTAGTAGTTCATCACGTACCTGTCGGCAGAAACACACAGACAGGTAGCTTCCTGTCAGCACAGGTGTTAAAGACGGGCACGGGAGATTGTTTTGTGTCCCATTTATGGAATTTCTGCTCGAATAATCACTTGAACTATGAGTTGATTAACTATCTATATAACTAACTAACTATATAATTTACTATCATAGTTTAGCTTGTTAGCATGCTAACATTTGCTAATTAGCAGTAAAAAAAACTAAAGCTGAGACTAATGGGAATATCTGTAGTTCTGTAGGACACGTAAAAAAGTTATCAAAATAGTTGCAGATTTGTGACTAATCGCTTTTACTTTCGACTGCTACAGGTGTCTTTTTTAAATAATAAGTTTAGAAGTAAACAGGTAGCTTCCTGTCAGCACAGGTGTTGCAAGAAGACCTCCATACATGCAGGAAGTCCCTGGATAAACAGATCTTCTGCAGTGTTTTAGAAACAGACTCAATGAAGATCTGAAGGGCGCCACCTACTGGAAGGTCTGTGAGCTTCGGTCGAAGAAGAACTCGTTCTCCAGGAGGTCGGCGTCGTCGCAGAGCTCCAGCGCCGAGTCTCGGCTGCAGCAGGCCAGTCTCCCGAGCCGGGTCTCCGGGTACGACGCCAGCAGCTCCTGCGACAGCACGTAGCGACTTCCCCCGACGTTGATGACGAAGAGCTGGTCTCCGATGCAGGACGCCGTCATCTCGCTGAAGAACACGCTGGAGTCCAGAGACACTGAGGAGGCGCTGTAGAGCTTCGCCGCGGCCGCCGCCGAGCCAGAGGGGAGGCTCATGGTGGAGCTGAGGGGGAGGGGGGGGGAGGGGGGGGGGGGCAAAAACACCAGTTTTTTACCTGAGGGGCAGCCAACGGACCTTAAAGCTGCGTTGAGGGGGGGTTTC
>JAVQJD010043639.1:0-36122 GCA_036023655.1 Nannoperca australis
GTGGGGGGTGTGGGGGTGGGGGGGGGGGGGGTGGGGGGGGGGGCGGGGCCCCCCCGCAGGGGTGGGCACGCTCAAGAAAGCTTTACATTAGAATCTAGTGCCCCCTGCAGAGCTGCTCATCACTCTTGTTACCCAATAGTCTGCTCTCAGCTCTCAAATGAATCGGTCTGGCTGACCATGTAGACACATCAGTATGTTTTGGGTTTCAGCTGACGGAATCGGTGCCATTGATGACAATTCATTTCTGTTCTGATTTCCAGCAGCAATGTACTGCTGTGTTTTTTGATCATGGCATTTTTTGACGAATGACTGAGAAAACACACAGGGAAAACCAGCACAAAATCTCATTTTGCTCCATGCCCCCTTCGTCCCCCCAACATCCCCTCCCCACCTCACCGCCTATCTTTTTCCATGGAGGCTCAACCTTCGCATGTGACTGATGTGCACCGATGTGAGGTTTTTGTCAGGAGATCTGTGTCTATCTGTCGAAGAGTAGGACATGTGTGTTGTTCAGTGTGAGCTCTCTCTCTCTCTCTGAGTGGCTGTATGATGCTTGTGAACTGTGCCAGACCCCATTAGCATCCCATTATAAACCAGCATGATCACTCGTCCCTTAGAATGCCTGCCACAGCATGCTCTGTGTGTGTGTGAGCTTTTTGTGAGAGCACGTGTGTGAATCACACAGTCAAGTGATTGAGATGGCCTTGTTTCAAAAGAACATGGCGGGGAGGAGGGGGTGGGGGGCTGCTGCAAAGTCTTGCACTGTGTACAATTCAATTTGAATGTGTCTGCAAGTGTTTGGTTTGTTTGACCCAGATTTCTCACCTACCCCACTGTTGATAAATTGGATAGTTGGAGGAAGCCTTGTGCAACAATTTAATTTAATCGATATATAGTGAACAGCACCCTCTGCTGACTAAATCTGTGTTGCACATGAAGGCTAAGAATTAAAATAACAAATCATGTAGAGTGGGAATTGCCTGAGTTGTTTTTCATAGACGTAATCTAATATGTGTGGTTTTAGTATCATTGTGCATGTGATGTAAATAAATGCAGGTATACTTTGTGTGGAGATATAATAATATATTTCTTTAAGGGGTTGCTCACTGAAATTACAAAGAATCTTTTTTTTGTCACTTAACTGCAATGGTATATTTGTTTTTATTTGGCCTGTTTCTGAGATTTCTACCTTCACCCCAATACAATGGAGGAATTAAAGGAAATTTCGTTTCTGGTGTTTCACTGAACATTTTACATTTGAAAACTCAACTCAGTCTTTTTCCAGAATATGAAAACATTCATAGGGACTATTTGTTCAGTAGAAAAAAAGTCCATTGGAAACTGTTCATAGCGATGCCTGTGGATTATCTGATCAAGGACCCTGTTTCCGAAGAAGAGATGTTTTAATAATTAAAAAAGAAAAGTAATCTTCAGTGTTGTAAGAACAAGAAACCTCAAAACCTCAAAAAGTATGTGAGAGACTTCTCAAGTATGTGATTTTTTTTGTGTTATTTGGGTGAATGTATCCTTTCATTTCTTTCTTTCTTTCTTTCTTTCTTTGTAGATAACAACAAGAGAATGCCCTATCAGCTGCAGAAGAGGTGATTTGATTTACCTAATAATCACTTTTCAGTACAGATATAAAAAAAAAGGTAAAGCACAGGTGTAACTATGGTTACATTCCATTAAGGTGTTCCAGGTCCAGGGTCCAGGTGTTGTGCACTTTCATGGTTTACTAGAAGCCTTACATGGAATGGAACCATCATTAATGTCCTTACTGCTCTTTCCTATTATGGCAAGTCAACAATATTGCACACACTGTCTGAATGATCAGGTCTTTGACGTTCTGAACTTCACACCTTCCTCTGCTCGGACTCCTCTCTCTCCTCCCTTCATGGTCTGCTGGCTGTAGTCTGCGTCTGCATCCTGGCCTTTACGCTCTTACCACCCTTGCCCTACACACACACACACACACACACACACACACACACAACCTCCTGAGCCCTCTGCGTCTCTGGTCCAGGTCTAGAGGAATGTTGAGTGTCTCTATAGCCCCCTCCCTGGAGATTAGGCTTCACCATGCCCCCCCCCCCCCCCTTACTTCATTCCATTCCAAAGTATTCCCCCTAAGAGCTGCTGCATTTTTATCTGAGCCCGGTGATTGTGACAGATTGGCCAAATGATACACATACACAGACACACATTCGTGGACACACGCTGAGGCAAAAACAGAGGGGAGGCTGGTTCACCCTGGGAGGGACCAGACAGCGCCAGGCTCCAGCTATAAAACCCTCCCAGGATGAGACCAGTGTCCTGCCCTGAGCTGGACAGTACCTCCTTCCTCTGTGCCAGGACGCCATCAGGACAGGCAGCAGACGAGCCTCCAACATGAACGACATCTACAAAGCAGCGGTACGGTAGAGTGCAGTTGGCTTCCTCTGATGAAGTGATTTAGTTTTTTGGACGCTCACCAAAACTCTGTGTGTGAACTAAATCTGGTTTGAGAGTGATGTTGTTTTGGATCACAAATTATAATCCCTAACATTTATTATTAGTTTGTGACATATGATCAGTGATCTACAATGTAAGACTGTAATTTAATTCTGTGCTTATATGGAATATTCTGTCTCTTGTGTATTCATTTGTTGTATAAAAAAGCCCCCCATCAGTTTGTTCATCTGACATCTGACATTACCTGAATGGTTGACAAATCCCTGTTTGATGCGGCTTGCACAGCACATTGCCTCCATCACCAGCTGATGTCAAAAGAGCCTTGACACCATATACGTCTCTAGATGGTTCCCTACTTCAGCCCTATCAGAGCCGATAGGAGCCACTCAGGAGATTGCTGACAGGACAGGTCACTGGTCCACACTCTGCTGTTTCATTTTTTTAAAACTTCAAATGGTACAGTGCCCACTTCACATGGCTAATTTTGGCTAGTTGTCTGTGGTTCTCTGGTGCCAGAGAAGGGGCTTCAGGTTTAGATAAACCCCCCCACAGCTGAATTCCAGCATTATCTGTGAGCCCGGAGAGCTGTGTGGCTGTCGGTCCACCTCTGCCTGGATGGTCAGCCGGCTGTCCTGTCCACTCACATCCCAAGTGAGCACTGCAGCTGAGACAGTAAAAACACAAAGGAATGTACATTACATGTGTTTGTTCAGATGGATATTTTCATATATCATCACCAGAGGAGTGTCTGTCTGTTTGTATGCGTGCGTCTGCATGTGTGTGTGTTTAATTTATAGTGGTCGACAGACAATAACTCTTACATAAGCAGCTGTCTCCCTCTCTCATTCGTGGTAGCTTTTCTAGGATTACTGTTCCATTGTTGGGCTCGATCCACAGCTATGCTAATTTAAAGCACTGTGTGTTGTGTCCTTTATCTGTGGTTCCTGATCCTTCTGTCTGTTTATTTTTAACTCCTCCTCTTACTGGCTCTCACATATAATATATAGGTTCTGTGTTTTATCAAGGGTGGCCCAGTGTGTGAAGACAAAATACTACCTTTGGTGACTGAAAAGTTATCAAAACAGATAAAGTCCAGAGGGTGGTTTCACACACTTCTTGAGAAGATATGGCTTTTTTAGCATTGGTACCAAATGCATAATAATGTAGCATACAGCTTCTAACAGACAGTAACTGAGAATGTACAGAATATAATAATTGCCTAAATTGATTCATACAATCAGGTAACCATCTATTTAAACTTTTTTGCAGGTTGAGCAGCTGACAGACGAACAGAAAAATGGTGCGTAAATTACACAGTCTTCCAGACTATACACAAGTAATAAGAAAAGAGTGATCAAAGTTTTTTTTATATATATATTATCATTTGTTGTATCACATGTTGCAAAGTTGTGGCAAAAGTGTGGCTCATCTTGTCCAGACTCATTGTTGGTAATATAGAGTTGTTTCATTGTGCGTTGCAGAGTTCAAGGCTGCCTTTGACATCTTCGTACAAGATGCAGAGGACGGTTGCATCAGCACCAAGGAGCTGGGGAAGGTGATGAGGATGCTGGGTCAGAACCCCACACCAGAGGAGCTGCAGGAGATGATTGACGAGGTGGATGAAGATGGTAAATCAAAACACTAACGCGCTACAGTAGAAAAAACTCAATGATCTGCTGATTGTTGTGGACCTCTTCATCTCCACGGACCAGCTGGCTGGTCCATCACTGAGAAATCGTGCAGACAAGTGGAGTTCAAACACTCTGAACTTAATGTCAAATTATAGTCAACAATCTTACAAGATGTGTCAGGCTAAATGTATGCGATGTATTGATGGAAATCATAGAAAAGCACCCTGGAATTGTTTGATCAAGCTCCAGCATATATGTCATTTTGTGAAATAGTGGGGATTTTCTGTAACTAATGTTACACAAGGAGACATTTATAGTGCCAATCTGTATTTTTTGCCATATTTTATTACTTGGTATTACACAGTAAATTAAGAATTTGACTTAATGGTCAAGTTGTTTGTTTCTATTTAAAACATTTGTAATTTGGATTTAGGACTGTCTTTCATCAATCAGTTTATGAGTAATTGCAGGTGGTTAAATAATATAAACGCATATCCAGTGTAAGGATGTGATGACATCGTATGTGTGCAGGGAGTGGCACGGTGGACTTTGACGAGTTCCTGGTCATGATGGTGAGGTGCATGAAGGACGACAGCAAAGGGAAGTCAGAGGAAGAACTGGCAGAGCTGTTTCGCATGTTTGACAAGTGAGTTCCATGTTTCAACTCCATTGCTAGTTTGTCCCATTGAATTATAAGACTGAATGCCCTGAGAGCAGTTCACTGGCACAATGATGGACCTGACAAAACGTCTACAACAAGAGGATCCTATCGTCTGAATATCACCACAGACTAGTAATCAAACTGCTTCTCATAGTGTTGTTTCAGTGAAGTATGCTCCCCGTGTGCAATTATGTGAACTGACAAAATGCCAAGTAGCTCTGCAGAGTACAGCATGTAGTTTGCTCCATAATCCTTTTTGACAGCACAGAATATTTCAAACACCCACTCCATGTAAGCCAGACACCTCGTCTGAGCATCAAAGAACAAACTTGCCACGCTTTTTTTCCCCTCACAGTGATTGCTCTCAAATACTTAAATGCAGGATGTGATCAGTCACATGTCACACACAAACACACCACCTCCTTCACTGCCATCTGTGAACCTTAACTTTGAATTGTTATGTGCACATGCATGTACTTTACTGCTTTGATTGTGCAGAAACGCAGATGGTTACATTGACCTGGACGAGCTGAAAATGATGCTGGAATCTACAGGAGAGACGATTACTGAGGATGACATTGAGGAGCTGATGAAAGACGGGGACAAGAACAACGATGGCAAAATTGACTACGATGGTGAGAAGTTTGAACTGATAGAAGAGACATGGTGAAATGGTTATGTACTCTCATTTTCTATAATCTATCATTCATCATTCACTCCTTAAAAATACACTCCAAATAAGACATGAAATAACACTTTCATAGCAGTTTGTTTTGTCTTGTTAACTATTTGCTAACTGTGTCTTGCTTCATTTTACAGAGTTCTTGGAGTTCATGAAAGGAGTGGAGTAATCTTGAACAAAAGAAGATCCAGAGTGTTATTTTTGTATTTCTCTGCGACTCCATGGTCATCTATGGAAAACTGGAATATGATTTGGGATGCGGTTGATTGAAACAATGGAGCGACTTTGCAAGATTCAGTTCAATACTGTAGCTGAATGTTTCTGTATTTTTCTACCATATCTTGCATTGTTGTAAATACAGTTTGTAACTACTTTTGGAGCCCATGTATTCTGAATTTATGTAAATGTATCCAAATTACTTATATTTTCTATAGAGGCCACATAGTGTACCAGTTTGGGGGCTTACAATGTCAACTTTGTGATTATTTTCGAACTAAATCTTATCTCGGAAATGCCACAGCTAGTTTACAGATCTTTGTACTGAGAGGCTGATATTGTTTAGCTGGGCAGAAGATGTATGTGTGCACAAAACAGAACATATTCATGAGTTTTACACCAGGCTCTGGTTAAAGAATCCTACTCTTAGAGCAATGTACTGGATCCATTCAGTATACTATACATGCTCTGATGTGCACATTGTATACATGTCTGTGTGTTTAAGATTCCCTCAGGACTTTTTATTCCCCTCTCAGACGCCTGAAACGCCTGCATATTTCTACATCAAAAGTTTCCCTGGAATGTGCACTCATGTAATAAACAAGATGCATTTGTCAGAGCAGTCTTTTTATCAATTTTGTTTGAATAATCTAATTTCACTGTTCTCATAATTTTCAGTTGTTAGAATAGAGTTGAGATTCTTGAGAAGTGTTTGGCTTGATGAGTCCTGCAGACATGTTATTCTGCCCTTGGGTCAACAGTGTACAAGACAGTCACATCAAAGTATCTTGATATTTTGTGCTTTATAACTGATAATCAAACAACACTTACTTTTCTATCTCATTCCTGATTTGTCTTGCTAGTCTTTGGGTTTTACAGACTGATCACATGCTGGCCTCTCTGCGCTGCCGTTCACACAGCAAACAAAGAAATCTGAAATATTACTATTGCAACATCCAAACAGGACCCTTTTGTGTAAAACTATGCTGTCTACAATACATTTTGATTTATCTGTATAATTTGAATTCTATAGTGGCTCTTGTCTGCGGCATGTGAACTATTCACATGGTTGCCATGTAAGTATCTAGTTACACAGCCTATTGAGACAGGAGCTATTTATGTCTAATCATGTTAGTGCCCATGTTAGGGGATCTGGATTGACCAACACCAGTTGACAATCAGATGCCTTTGTCTACATAAAGAATGCTATTCAACTCCAAGAGGTAAATTTAATTTAATTGAATTGAACAGTTCTATTGTTAAAGCAGCTTAATTTCTGACATAGGTGTTATTACACTTAAATATCTTTATGATTAGAGCAGAAAGATTCATTTCATCCCAACAAGCATTTAATTCTAGAATAAATACATTATTTTGTATTATTATAATACAGTATTTTGTTTCCTTGTTAGTGGTTTTAGACTTTAGTTCCACATTCAGAGATATTCCTTACCAAAACAATACAAAAACATTTCCAAAACATTTAGATTTAGTTGTGGAAAGCATCACCCAGGTGAACGGGCTGCAGTTTTAGTAGCAGAGGAGTCATGCAGTTAGCACTCTGGCCACTTGATGTCAGCAGGAAAACACTATCTTATCTGTTTGTTTGGCTCGGTTACAGGAACCAGAAGATGGTGTGATTTCAGAGACACTCTCTTTCCAAAGACATATAACACTTACTCGCCAGTTTATGAAAGCACATAGATAAATCCAGTCAGGATGAAAACAGGCTGATTATTTGAATATAATGTGTAAATGTTCTTAAATAATCTTTGAAAATGACCATAAATACATTGGTTTAAAGAAATTAAAATCCCATTCTGATTTCCAGACTGATATATGGGATGAGAGTTAATTTCCAATATGAATATAAATAAATATATATATTTCATGTATTTGAAATCATCAAATCTTTTCTATGGTTTCGCTTTGTGAAATGGGATCAGTTGCGTTTTGTTTGAGCAGGTGACGTCAGTGGCCTGACTTATAAAAACATCCAAAGGCCTCCCCACCTCCCTCCAACTCTCTCTCTGTCCCCCTGAGGGTCCTGTTAGCTCCCTTCAGTCCTAATGGTCTGTGTTACTCATGGGATTTTAAACCCCAATCAGCAGTGAAGCACAGCTGCTCTGCCAGACCAATCTTAACAGTGTGACAAATATAACACACTACATTGACTGCATTATGAACAGTTATGTCGAGTCCAGCCGCACTGACCAAAAATACTGCAATGAGAACAAGCGATGATATGAGAGGAAGAGATGTCATTTAAAAATTTGACGTGTTAGTTTTTTATTGCACAAATTGCTCTCCTCTGCTGCCCGAGTCCTTTATAAGCTCAAAGCTGCCATCTGCAGCATGAAACAGGATAAGTAGTGCTCTCCCTGCCATCAATGAGAGGCTGGCAGCAGCAGAGCAGAGTGTGTGAATGAATCTGGGGTGTGGCGCACTAGCAGCAAGTTGGGTGGAGAAGTGACGCAGTTACGCAAGACAGGCCTGATGACTCATGCCTGCTGTTATTAACACACACTGCGGTTATGGGCCACCTTTGTAATGTGGATTTCAGGGGGACACAAAAGCCACCATAACACCTGTGTCCTTATTGTGTGTAGCGCTCTCACGCCCCTGTAACACTTACCTTTGAAAGTGAGATAAAAGGGATTTGCATAGGTAATAGTAAGCTATCAATGTTATATAACTGACTTCATTCAGTTTTATTCCGCCTGTGTGTGTGTGTGTGTGTGTGTGTATGTGTGTGTGTGTTCTGGATAAAATGGGTGATTCCATTGGCCAAGAGTGAGTCAGACGAATGTGGAGCTGTATATAGTGTACACACACACACACACACACACACACAAATCGCTCCACTGTTGATTGATTTATAAATCATCCATTCAAACCATTAGATCAAATAAGAGTCATGATCCACCATGAAACTGTCCTAAGACTGTGTTACTATGCTTCGCCAACAGTGTGATGTTTTCATAACCTTTTCCCAGCTCAGTATGATTTATAGACGTATAAAATCCCCGGAAGAGTGAGGAATACCCCGGACATGGTTTACAGTTTGGAAGGCGTTAACTACTCATAACATCTTTCTGCCGCCCACGCATGCAGACCTCGTTTGATGCCAGCATGCTTTTGGGTTTAGAGGATTCCTGTTTTTCTTGCTTCTCTACATCACATGGTCTTGGATAATGTCCAATGCCGAATATCACAGCCTAATCTCTGGAAATTTCACATTCACCAATTAAAATAGCATAAAATATACGCATATATGCTCCCAAAATCTCTGGATTCATAGTTAACTATTATTCTTATTTAGGTCATGTGATTATGACTTCCTATATTTGATGTTTTGTGCTATTAATAATATGGCTCTTCAGGGTAAAAGGATTATTTTATGCCGCTATCTATGAGCAACATTCCCCTCTCCAACCCATGAAAGGAAACAATGGTATTACTGTAAATGATCTTATTCTGAGAATACAGATACGTAGATAATTGTCTGTTTTTGGAGAGCAAATGTTAGGTTGTTTTTGTTGCCATAAATACACAATGAGGAAGTAGAACGCTGTAGACAAAGAAAGAGTGGAAGGACTGCAAATCAAACTTGAACAGACAGAATATTGTATCATGATGCTCCATCCCACTTCTGGTGCTGAGAACACTGAAGTACTGTTTCTGGACTGCCCGGCCATAATGGTCCATAGAACAACAAGACTACAAGACAGAATTCTCAAATTCCACAATAACTATTCATTGATTCAAATGAATAAGAGCGATTGTTTTGTTTTAATGTACTACTGGAGGGTTCATCTATTTTTACCACTTTCAAAAAGGAAGCTATGTGTGTGTAAAATGGTGGAAGAAGTATCCAGATCATATACTGAAGTAAAAGTGGCAATTCTACAATGTTAAAATGCTCCACTAGAAAGTTTTGCATAAAAAGGTAATCTAAAGTATTAAAAGTTCTCCGTGAGAAAAACTGCATTGTACTATCTTATTGGATTATTATTGTTAATTCATTCACAAAATCAGCATTTTGATGTTGAAGCTGGAGAAGCTACTTTTAACCATTTTAGAAATTGTTGGGTTAAACAATGTATTGTAAGCTGATTGTGTTTTGTATGTATACTATTCATCTGTAAAGTATCAAATAAATGTAGCTGAGTAAAACAAAGCCTTTGAAATGTAGTGAAGCCTAAAATGGAAACATACTTAAAGATTGTTGACAAACCTGCAATCATTGATTTGTTGGCTTCTTGGCAGCAGCAGATACAAACTCAATATTGACCTTACCTTTTCAGCTGATATGGCGAACTTAGCAAACAGTTGCCTATTTACACTTCCACATGTACAGAAATGGAGCAATATTAGCATTCGGTAGAAGGCAGCTTTGTTTTAACCTCCACCAAGTCCTGAGGAAAATATCCGGTTCCTTAGAGCTGAGGGGAACTGCAGAGTCGATTGCTAATTAAATTACACAAATGACACACACCAATGTGATCCATTGTTATTGTAACAAAAATATTGACAATAGCCAGGTGATTACTCAAGTAAAAACTTTGTTTCATTCCACTACAGTGTAAAACTGTATGCTTAGCTGGAGAAATAAGAGATATCTTAACATAGTTTTAGACATTTTCTCCAGAAGGCCTATATGAGTGTTAATTTGTTTGTTCTAATTGGCAGATTCTTGGAAACTCCTGTCCTCTGCACTATGACTTCATTACTTTGGTCACTGATGTTTTAGAATCACATCCCAAGGCACAGACATGCTCTTTGGCTCACTCAGCAATTCTGTACTGTAACAACATATGGCCTTGTGTGAATGGCATACCAGACAGCAAGACAGTTCCCAGCATGGCCTCCTCTGTCGTTCCCAAGCAAGAACACATGATAGACACATGACCTTTACTTTGTATTGGGCCTAGCAAGACACGAGGAATGTTCCCTTTCATATACTTCGCCACAAATTAAACCGCAAACAGATATCACTTTGTTCTTGTGCTTGGTGAGCTTGGGCTACTGTACATCACCGGATGGTGAAATTGGCCACTCAATGAGAGGCTTCTGGTATTAACAGATGGCTGCCTAGCTCTGCCACTAGTATTCCATGTGGCTCTGCTTTACACATGACCCAGTATCCTCCTTGCCAAAACTAACACTTGTCTTCCTCCTCAGAGGACATGTATGTCTCACAGGAAAAAAGATTTATGTTTTACAAGAGTTAGTTAGGAGGGTTGTGAGGGCTGTTTTGAAAAGATAGTATGTCTGTAATGACTTCCAGAACAGATAAGATACTTCCTGTTAGATGACCGGAATGTGTAGCATGATGTGATGGATGTCGTAACAGCGGACATTTTAATCTTCACTGATCAGCATGTGATATGTAGTATTTTGTCATTATTAGTCGTGGTCACGTTCAATTTCTTACAGTATGGTGACAAACTGTACAGTTGAGCCTTGTTCAGCCTCTAAAATCTCTGTATGTCCGTGGGAAACTGTCTAACTTTGTATCCATGCTTATTCCATTACAAATGCGGGGAAGTAGAAAGCATTGCAAATGGCTTTGGTTTGATTCAAGCATTCTGAGAATCAAGTGGCAATCCCAAACAACAGGACAGAAAATCACTGGCATGATAGCACATGCCATTCCACTACAGTTATACATAGCTCCGTGAAGCCGTGACTAAGTGGTATTTCCATGATTCAGTGCTAATACCTACTTAGAATAATGTAAAAATGTCATCATCATCACTGGTTGCAATGATAGATCATATTCCTATCATACTGCTCTGCCTAAACACTCTCAAAAATAAAGACAGCAAGGCTCAGAGGACAGCACAACATCCATGATGTCATCCCCTCTTCAGTGACATGATGTCAGAGACCACATTCGGCATTGGCTGAGATTAGGATTATTCTCCTCGGCCCTGAACATCTGCTGTACACAAACAAAGTGAGACCACTGGGAGTAAAATCCCTGCAGCAAAGACTGCAGTTATTCAGACAAGATTGGCTTTTACGACAGGATAGCCAAACATGTTATCTGTAATAGGATAAAAAAGTCAGAACTATCTGAACCATTATTTTATGGAAATACAAAACACTAATTAATTCTACCGACAGTACAATAATTAATTGGTTAATTGGTTTTCATCTAAAAATTTGTCTCTCTATTCAGTGAGGGCGGGCTGAATAAATGGACTATTCCAGTTATTGTGCATCAGAGGCAGAAACAGCTGTGAAATTACTGTCAGTAGTGCAGTATGCTAAGTATGTTCTTATAACCACAGCAGGTGTGAACCAGCTCTGACTGGCTTCTGCTCAGCCTCTCCAGCACACACACACACACACACACACACACACACACACACACACACACACACACACAAATACACCATGCTTGCTAACAGACACATGACCCCTCCCGCCCCCACCTCACGCTAAAATCTTGTCAGTCTCATGCACATCTGCTTCCCCAGCAATTACTGCTGAGTAAGCACTGCATTAGCCTCTGCTTCCCTTCATGGGTGATCATAACAGGACAAAAATACTCCACTTATCTGTCACACAAAACATAGTGTGAGAGCAAAAACAATTTTCTATTTATGTAAATTTTCATCAAAGGTTTTACTTAAAAAGTTCTCTGTTGCAGTACAGCTCTGTAATTTCTATTTACATGAGCAGGTGTGAGATTCCTAGTGATTTTCACGAGTGACTTGGTAACAGGGGAAAACAGGAGCTGTGGAGACCCCACACCTTGCCTTTAAAGTTGGCAGCAGCATATAAAATGATTTATAATTACAGAATGCAAAAGGCTATGCTTAACTCTCAGGAGAGACACTCAGCATGGAATAGCATGGTGCTAAAATATACTAAAAAGCAGCTGCAAGGCAATCCCCCACAGTAACAGCTACTGTACCTCATCTGTAAGTGTTTGAAGACTATGCAGCAGCAATAATTGTTCATTACTCTACTGTAGTGCCGATATAATGTAGATGTTCAGTGCCAGTTACAGAAAGACTTCTCTGATTAATGACTCTTTCATGCCCTGCAGCTATCCATTGCCTTATTTTGGGTGTCTTTTCAGACCTAATCATAGGTTTGCCTTGCAGGTATGTGGCCAGCCGGGTTCAGTCTTGATGGAAAACCAATCACTCAACAGCTTTTATTATCACAACTACAAGGTGTTGCTAAGCAAGTCTCTTCATGTGTGGTGGCACTGCTGCTGTGAAAGTTGGAAGATTTTAGGTTTAGGCCGCTATACAATATCCTCAATCACATCAGCCCTGAAGCTGGAACTTAAATTGTTTTAGTGCAGCATTTAAGTCATTAAATCCCACAGAGTGACAATTATTGTACCATGAACTGCTGCACAATTCAACTACAAAATGCTTCCCCCACCCACTTTCCCCCCAGATTTAGAAAGCTTGGCTTTGGTTCATGAAATAATTTCTTCAGGGACGGGAATTCACTGCATCATCTTTCTGTCATCTGGCGAAGAACATATGAATAAATCTCCCAGACAAGGTGGAAACAATACCAAACCGATCGGGCATTCAGGGAGCTGGATCGCAGCATAAATCTGAGATGACACTCTTATTTCTTCAAGCAACTTTACACATTTGGAAATGTTTATACTTTGTGCAGTCTATTCATTTTGTGAAAGGCATAGTAAGCACAACAGATTTCTGCCACAAGCAATGACATACAGCGTGTACCTACCTATTCTAAATGTCCTGAATCATGTTTTGCCTGGAATCATGAAAGTTACTCTATGTTGCTTTTTAAAATCCCGTTTTCTGAAGGGAAATTGAATATAGCGACGCATTAGTATTAACTTTGGTATAACTCTGTTTCATGAAAAACAGTAAAAAGTAGAGGAGATACATTGTGTGAATTTCTCTCTCTAAAGGGCAACATGCCTGGGAAGATATTACAGCACTCTCATTTCCTCTTCTTTAAAACATCAGAATGGCTTTACAGGAAATTGCACTGTTGCCAATAAATGTTAAAATCATAATAAGCAACAGAAAATGTGTTTAACCAAGTCTAATACACTTTAAATGGATTTTGAACAACACTGCTATTAAATTTGATCACTCCCCAAGTTGCAGAGAGCTGTCGGAAGTCTTATTATCTGTGGTAGAGCACATGCTGTGTCATCTTCCTCTTCTTTTAGGCGCTGTTTGACTGACTGGTAGTGGGTGTGTCTGCATTGTGGTATTGACAGATCTGGCCCTGTCACTTGTCTTTGTGTCAAAAAGCCTGTGGGAGACAGGAAGCAAGGCATCAGCGTGGACAGAAAGCAGACATCTGACCGCACCTAGTCTCGGGGCGCAGCAGGGTCACTACCCGCAACTCCCGGGCTTCTCAGAGCACACACACAGTAAAAAAAGTCTAAACAAAGACAACAACAAAATATATTCAAGTAAAAATATACAATTTATTTGTTGTATAAACGTGTACAGAATGTCTTGGACATTTAGCTTTACATATACTATACATAAGGGTCAAAATAGGGTCACATTTGCATCCTTCATGATTTTGTGAAAATGTCCCCCATGACAACCACATTTTATGTACATCTTTACAAACATACCAAACAAAACAGCCCTTGGATGCACTTTAAGAGGCCATGATGAGATACAGATGCCTTGTATAAAAATCCCTGAAAATGTCTCTGTGAGGTAATAACACATTTGTCAAGCTCAATTCCTTCCATTCCCTCTCATACATCAAACTCTCTCATTTGTTCTGAGGCAAGACTGGTAATAGAGAACAGCTAATTACACATTATGTTTCCCTTAATGTTATTGTGCCACAGAAGGAGTAGCTGCAGACTAAAGACTGTCAGGAGTAAAAAATAAGGTGGGCATCGCTTCCTTTATACGCTGATTACTTACACATTCCTTTCAATTGCAGCAAAAGCCAGTCCTATATGCTTCACCTCGACCTGGTAACTGACATATGGTTCAATTTCATTTTAACGTATGGTCAAGGCCTCAACAATGACAGGCAATATGACCTTAGGGTTACAAAACAAGGTCCTTGGTAGAACATAATCACAAGCAAATAATGCAGTTATAAGCAGTAGAATGTACAGGAGCGTTTCTGAAGAATAGTATGCTTTCAACTTTGATATTTTGCAGGAAGTGGCCATTTTGTATCTAAGAATCTGAGTGAAAGCACGAGGGGAAAAAATGCTTTCTGTGGTAACTCTGCTGCAAGAGAGCTGCCGACAACCATCACAAGAAAAACTGGACAATTCAATTCAAGGCCGGATCACTGTAGTAGCTTACTCCCCTCAGCTAGAGTACCGTCACAACATTTTGGTTGGGCCCCCAGAAAAAATTCTGATTGGCCAAAAACTCTTTTTAGACCATCAAGGCAATAATCACAACTGTTACAAAGAAATGCATAAACATCCACTTTACAGCTGGTGAATAACAAATAACAGTCAACCAATCCTAGATTTAATAGAAAAGTTATGAAATGTCCTGCTATTATGGCTGTACATGACCATTGATTAGTGCCATGTATGGTGAATAGCAAAATTCCTCCTCGTGTTAGAAATTAAGGCATTGAGACTGGATCTAATCGAGCGTCCTCTCTGTATATGGGCTGTTCAATGTAGTTCCTTCTGGTGCAGAAATACTGTAACTGACTTACTCCTTGTGTCATCTTGTTAGGTATCTGACAGGCTCAGAAAGCCTCAGAGACACAACAGGAAACAGCAAAGAGGCCGTCCAATCCTCATGTCGACTCCAGCGTGTCCAACTGGAAGACGTTGTGATTGGTTGGTGTGGTGAAGAAGAGCGGCTCCTTGCTGGTGGAACGGTTATCACAGGGACTGTGCAGCCCAAGGGTCCTCTCAAAGTCCAGGAGCTGACCCATGAAGTTGAAGTTTGGGGAAATGTTGGACTTCTTCCTCTTGACAAAGTCGTACG
Organism: Nannoperca australis; assembly: GCA_036023655.1. Taxonomy (NCBI): domain Eukaryota; kingdom Metazoa; phylum Chordata; class Actinopteri; order Centrarchiformes; family Percichthyidae; genus Nannoperca; species Nannoperca australis. The sequence continues at coordinate 15,598 of JAVQJD010043639.1, forward strand.
CGTCGTTCAGCGTGAGGTTGAGTCTCTGCATCAGGTACGCCACGGTGACTGTGACTGAGCGACTGATGCCGGCCAGGCAGTGGACCAGGATGCCACACTTCTTAGACCGAGCCTCATCTGTGAGAGGAAGGGAAAACCACAGTCAGCAGAAAGTTATTCGAGGACGTCTATTCAAGCACAGAAAACATACCCTTGCAGTTTTCATATTATTCTAAATAATATCTTATATGATTAACATTTTCTTTCACGCTGCAATGTTTAAGCAGTAGTTATCAATGTGATTCTGGCTCTTAGTTGACAGATGTTGCTGTTAATTTATTTGATCTAAAAACAGTGAACGACATCCAGTTAGTTACAGACACTAGCAGACGAGTGTCAACTTAACACTTCGCCTCACTTGTGGCCCTACAATCAAACACAAGCCCAGAGAGTGGAAACAACATTTCCTTCCTCATTCTACATCTAAGCCCTTTGGAAACTAGTTCATGAAACACAGCCTTGCAACCACCAAACAAACAAGTCGAACGCGTGTGGTTTCAGGTGCAGTTGTGGTGAAAGGCACAGAATCAAAAATGAAATTGAAACACAGTGTTGTGATGCCGCCAAAAACAAGAAAAAACATGTTAATTACTTTCTAGACCGACGTGTTATTGCTGTGTATCAAAGCATTTCAGTGACACAATTGTACAACAGTTGATAACAGCTTACGCAAGAGGTGAGGGAGGGAATATTTATCATGTCTCACATCCTTCATTTGCTTATGAAAATGATACAAAAACTCCCACCTCTCCCACAAACACACCAGGTTACCAAATAATGCCAATAAATGAAGATAAGATTGAACCTTTCCACACCCAAGGGATGTTGTTGTGCAGCAGTTGCTGTACAAAGTAGGAAAGAGTGCAAATATGAGGAGCACTGACTATTTAATGATGATTAAACATAATTAGTAAACAATGACTTAGTTAATACTTTGGTTTAAGTCTCATATACCATAAGGTGCCCAGCCCACAAGGGCTTACTAAAACAAGACACTCCTAGTAGCAAAACAAACAACTAAACACACACACACACACACACACACTAAAACACTTTCATTTTGAGTGAGTGTGTCTTTACTTACCTATAAATGATATGGCCTCTGGGAAGAACTGGGCCAGGTTCTGACTCCAATGGTCCGAAATGGGAATCTGTTTGTACCTGAAGTGGCCGTCATGCTCAAACATGTTGGGGAGATTGGGTGTGACGTTCAGGATGTACTTGATGTTGTACTGGCCCAGCACATCTAGGTTAGTGGAGTCTTTGGCGCAGCCCAGGTAAAGGTAGGGTAGGATCTGGACGGGGAAGGCGGGCTGATTGCTGGGGATGGGGCTCTCCTCGGACTCCGTGGCACTGCTGGGCTCTCGATCAGATTCCCCATCGGAACAATCTGAGCTGATCCGGAGATTTCCAAAACCCAGAACCGACAGCGGAGGAGAGGAGCTGGGACAGGAGCTGTCCAGGAGGGTCTCACAGTGCTCTGGGTATTCTGTGATGAACTTAACAAATCCACCTGGACAAGAGCCAAAACAGACATGAACTATGTCACAATAATAGAGTTGAAACTTTTTTTAAATAAATGGGACTCAATATATACTCATATAACCTGTAATCGTATTTTCAATGACAAAAAGGCTGCTGGGTATAGAAGCAGAGCTGTAAAGAAGTTTGCTCAAGTTCCCCCCAAAAAGACCATTCATGAAATGCATGCCTGTTCCTGCTAGAGCAAAACATGGCGCAGCCATTTTGGAATTTTAATTGAGAATCTCAGTGACACACAACTCACAAACTTTTGAACAGCGTACAACCCGCAAACCCACAACACGAGACGAGTGTTAGAGCAGAAACATCGTCCAGTTGTGTGAAGTTAGAACATAACAATAATACCGATAAATGCTACAAAAGTCGGCATTTGAAAGTTGAAAACCTCTCGCCGTACAAACTTCTGCTGCATTTGACGTCTCTCCAAAAAAACACTAGTTAGCCTTTACTGTACATTATAAAGAAACCAGGTTATAACTAGCTTGATGTTTGCCAATAACATCATTTCAACGATCAAATTGTACAGCGACGTCAGCTAGACGTTATAAACCCCATCGCAGACATTTTAACTAACGCTATCTACATGTCACATGAATGTACAACTTCATTGTTCCTTCGTTTAATTCGACAGCAAAACCGTTTACCTTGCAGATAATACGCCGTACAGCCGTCTTCCCACAGTTTCTGAAGAAGCAGACCCAGCACCGACGCGGGTTCTCCGTGGTCCTGCCAGTCCACGGTGCACTCGTCGTACAGGACCACCGTGTCGGTCTTGCACCGTCTTATGAACTTCTCTTTATCCTCGTGGTTGGGGATGATGGTCCGGATAGGTATGTTGCCCTTCTTGAACCTCCGGAGCATCAGCCCCGGTATGGCCAGGTTTATGGCGGTCTCTATGTGGGATGATTCGTAAAGCTCGTGCGAACGGCAGTCCAACAGGAGCAGAGAAGTGCCCCCGGACTCTAACTCGAGTTGCAGCCATTCCACGCTTTTACTCGGCGTCACATTAGACATATCGGACTCAATATCATACTACATGCAAGCGCAAACACTTACTACATGATCCACCAAGCGATGATAAACTACATTTCACCCGCAGAAAAGACGCGTTAAATGTCGCCCGGCCGGTGCATGGCGCTTCAGCGCGAACCAAGAGATTTCCCCTTTTTCCTCTTCTCTATTTCCATCGGTCAGTGAATCTGACCTGCTCCAACGCTCATGGAGACCTACTTTCACTTTTATTTGACGCACACGCGTTTAAATGTGAATGTTGTATAGCCAATAATCTCTTCATCAACTTTAACTATTCCACATCGTACCAGGGTCCTCCGAGCACATTCTTGCTTTACCATTCCGACGCATGTGAGTTTTTTTTTTTTTTTTTACTTGACAGCAGAACAACTCAAGAGGGAGGAGTTTATTTCTTATGATTTAAAGTCATAGCAGAAAGTTTGGTATCAGTTGGTCTCAATGGAATCATTTTGTCAATCACTATCATCATATTTTTTAACAAAATAGCAAGTTTGCTACAGATGTTTTAGGGTATTGTCATCACTAAATATGAGTCCCACATTTTCCTTAGGGCTAAATTGGTTCTGTTCTAGGCTACCAACTGACCATGTGTACCTTTTATTACTTATTCATTTTATCACTTAACTATTCCACTGGGGGCTCAAGTTAGTCTTAATTATCTTGCATCCAATTTGCAGAGTTGCAACTTGCACAAGACTTATTTTTTTTAGGGTGGAAACTTATGTGTTGCATTATTGCTCATATCACTATTGCATCATTGTCTTTTGTTCACAGCCACATTCCCCTGAACTATGTGGCATTTTGCTAAGATGCTCTCATAATTCCTTTTCAAAACTAAAATCCTATACTGTGTTGTAGCTGGCACCAGATATAACTATATACCTATACAGTATTTAGCGTCATACATCAATACTGGTGTTATTACAAACACTATCCGTTTATTACAAGTGCAATGCTGTATTTACAATGAAATCACACCCTCCATTTAGAACACAAACACTAACAAACAGGCTAAATCTATTAGTTTTCTTCCTGGAGGGGCGAACTCTACTGTCCTTCTCTCACTCTGCTGAGTACCTTGAATTAGGGCATGCTTTTTTCTGCAGTGGAGAAGCAGATAATTCCACTACGGAAACATGTTGTTATCTCTCAACACTTACTATCAGATTGGACGCACCCCTGAAACTGTTCCCTCCCTTCATTTTAATTTTATTTCTGAAATTAAGTGTATCAAAGAGGCCTTTTTTCCTCCTTCTCAAGCTATATTACATGGTGACCACAATAGGAAATTCACAAGCATATTGCTGTGCGTCTTTTCTTAGATTGCATCCACAACATTCCCATGGTTCACTACTGGTGTGTATAATAATGCAAGCGAATGGTGAATGTGTAGGAAAAAGAGCAGGAGTGAGAGAGAGATGCTTGCAGTGGGAATGCAGCCATGTAGCTCATCTGTTTGCACACGTGAGTGGGGGGAGACACAGATGTGCAGAGCATTGGGATTAACACAGAATAGAACTAAACCTGCGCGCCCGCACACACACACACACACACACAGCCTGCATCTATAAATGACAGTGATGGATAAGGGAAATAATGTGCGACAGTGAGGTCAAACAATGCACAAAGGAGAGTTTCCTGCCATAAATGTTTTTCAGACATATTGGATTTACTGTATATGAAGCAAGAGTTTATGGGGAAGGATGGCCTTGTTTATATATTCATATGTTTCACAATTTGAATTGCAAATCAATTAAATCAACACAACACGTAACTAGACTACTGAATTATAATACAAAAAGAGGAAAAGATTCATGTTCTGAGCAGGCTGGACTTGCATGATAGTGGTGGTCACCTGACTGCTCCATTTCCACCACACTTTGGTTACATAATGTGCTCCAAACGTGAGCTCATGGTAATTCTCTCAGAGGAAAGAGAGGAAACTTTGATTTAGTTTTGGTCTGTGGTTTACAGAATACAAGGTTTTGCATTTTAAGTGCTGCTTTGAGGGCTTTCACACACACCCTGCGGACACACAAACACACCCCTGTCACGTGCAGATACAGTACAGTGGGATCATTCAGAGATGAGACAGATGGGAGGAGAGCTCTCTCTCCATTGATGTTTCTGTGCATGTAAGTAAAGGGCTTTTTATTGAAATAATGATATCTAAACATGATAATCATAGGCCACAGGAGAGAAAATGTATAGCGTTAAAATAAATGTCAATTCTATCTTGTATAAAGAAGCTACAAAAAGTAACCAGGCTACAACATTAATAGCAGATCTATCTGACAATTCAATTCCTTTAAAATGCTCTAAAATCTCAGATTTTACATGTCTGCTACACTGACACATGCTGTGCAGTACACTGAAGTGCATTTGCTGCATTTTATTACAACCAGTATGATCTCCCATGTTATCTAGGTGGGAAACACAATATCCTGTTCTTTATTGATACCATTTAGTGATTCATCGTGGAAGCTGCTGCACCAGCTATGAGTCATCTGTAAAGGAGGGAGGTGTCTAATGTCACAGCCTCACAGATGCAAATAGGAGAGCCAGTATGCCTCCATGTGGCGAAACCAAGAATGCCATGAAATGTGTTTCTTGAATGAATGACCAGATGACCACAAATCAGCCCTTAAACTGATCATACTGTACATGAACACAACCACTTCATACATTTTGCCTTTTTGATAAAGAAGTTTATTTATTTATTGTTTATGGTAGAACTACTTATTACAATCACCATTTACATTTGTAGTAAGAGTAAATTACATGTATCCTACAACATCTTTTGAGTGATATCTCTACAGAAAAAAAGCAATGTTACATTCAATAACATGTTATAACTTATAAAAACTGATAATCTTTCTGCCAGGAGCACTACATATAATGACCCAGTTCAAATATGCAGTACATGCATGTGCAGCAAATATCCTGGGTGTAATGATAAATGTAAAAGGATAAAACTGTATGAGCCCAAAAAGACACGATTGCTCCATATTAGTGATCGGAGATACTGTGTGTTCACTGTGTAACTGGGTTGGAGTACATACTTGAAGATTACTCTAGCATGAAATGTTCAGATTATTCAGATTAGATATTTGCGTAACACATAATGTGCACATTTGCAACTAATCAGTAAGACTGCCCTAGTAGTATTTGAGTGTGTTACTCTTACAGAGGATTAGTCTTACTGATACACTCGTACACTCTGTAGGAGTCTATTACTGGGAGAAAAGAGGAAATTATTAGCTTAAAAAACAACAAAATACATGATTGTGTTTGCTGCTATTCTCTACAAGCAGCCCCTTCTCTGCATGGGACACACATGTACAAACATATGCATTTATGAATAATTTTTAGCTAACTGCTGACTGGTCAATTGATTGATTTATGCATAAAGGCACATGCGACAGATGGCTGTATCAAATGTGGCTGTAGTCATAACCTTTATGAAGCAAATTATGTTACATTTTTGCTCACAGTGTACCAAGAAGAAGTGTTGGTTCAGTGCTTCATTTATTCATGAAGTCATTGTACATTTAAACGTGAACACACAACTAAATTACCTCTTTATACTGATTTATTGCTGATATATTTAATTTAAATAGAATAAACAGCTTGAATACTAGGAGGTGGGGCTTGTTGGGATTTAGTGTTTTATGTGGTATCAGGCTACTGCTGATATCATGTGACTGAGGCCTGTGAAGTAGGACTTCTCCCTCTCACTCATCAGCCCAAAGTGAAGAGGCTGCTGGCAGAAGTTACACTCTGCTGAGGAGTGCGACCTCAGCTCCAAACCCGCCTCCCTCCACGTCTTCACCAGCCGGTCTGTGAAACAGAGAATGAACAGCTGAGGATACAACAATCTTTGCCATTAATTATGTATATTAGATGTACCTAAAAGCATTAACAGTGTCAAAATAATCCTATTAGTTCTGGGGTTTGAAATAAATTTGTTGTATTACACATCTGCATCATTTGTCAAATGTTGAACGTACACAAAGCTTTCAAAAGGGTCCCAAAAATGGTCCATCTTTGGATATTTTCAAATAAGGAGATAAGCAACATATTTTATAGTGGGCCTACCAACAAAGTAGTGCATCATCTCGGGAGTGTGGTGTGGTGTGGGGGCGATGCGCAGCAGCTCTTCTCCTTTAGCCACAGTGGGGTAGTTGATTGCCTGAACATAGATGTTGTAGCGAGACATCATGATGTCACAGATCTTACTGTTCTTCTCTGCATCTGCCACCTGCCAAACCGACACAAAGATGAAAAATACATACATTAAAGTGCCTGAAATTTAATTCAGACTACCAAAAACCCAAGGCATTCTATAACGTTCACAAACAAAATAATCTCTTTCAGTCAATACAGCAAACACTAAAAGAACAGCTAGTTGCCGAGTGGTTAGAGTCCTCTAAGTGAATCCATGCTTCAGCGCCAGTTAAATATGAATTATTTTCTCACCCGGACAGGAATAATGTGGCTTGGACAGTGGACCACTGGAAGCCCTGAGTCCATCAGCATCTGTCGGAGCAGCTTGACGCTCCTCTGATGTTTCCTCCTGAGCAGCTGGCCCTCCTCACTTTTCAGGACCTTGATGGACTCCTTTGCACCTGCCAGCAGCATGGGGGGTAGGGACGTGGTGAAGATGAAGCCTGCGGCGAAGGAGCGCACTGTGTCCACCAGGGCGCTGGTGCTGGTGATGTAGCCACCCACACAGCCAAATGTCTTGCCTGGAAAGCAAACCCACAACAAGTCAGAGAGGCACATATGTAACTGGTGAGAGGTTTCCACTCATTAGCTAGGGTTCTACTTACCAAGGGTACCAGAGATGATGTCCATCTTGTGCATGACTCTGTCTCTGTCCCCGATCCCTCCTCCTCTGGGCCCATACAAGCCCACAGCATGAACTTCATCCACAAAGGTAATGGCACCAAACTTGTGGGCAACATCACACATTTTCTCTAATGGGCACACAGCCCCTGTAGATAGCACAGTGTCCATTAGACTATTTAGGATTACTTTTAAAATACAAATTCTTTATCTATGTTTGTATTTTATTGTTATTAAAATTTCTGTGATTTCGTATACAACAGTATTGCAAATCAATTTACAGAGACAATAACACTAAATAATATAATTCCCATTTGTTCTCAATTCAACAATGTACTATAACACATCAATTAGGATTAAATAACTAATAACAAATATTTTAAATTCCCTGTTAAATTAGATGGCCACTTTCATGGAGAGCTGTGTACTTACCATCCATTGAATGCACTGTCTCAAAGGCAACAATCTTTGGAGTGGAAGGGTCCGACTTCTCAAGCAGCTGTTGTAGGTGGCTGACGTCATTGTGACGGAAGATAAACTTCTTGACCCCGCTGTTTCTTATACCCTGGATCATTGAGGCATGGTTGCCTGCGTCAGAGTAGATTTCACAACCTAGAGGAGTAAACAAATGGAAGAAATGTTTGTTTTTCAGTTCTCTACTACAAGATTTGATCTAATTCAGATCAAATCTGAATCAAGAAAACGTGATCAAATACGCTGACATTTTGTGTCAGGCAAAAGGCATGGAACTTTAGGTCACATGTTAGATTATTTACAAGCTTAATCTAATGTACCTGGTAGCATTTTTGCCAGAGTAAACAATGTGGAGTCATTGGCTACAAAGCAGGAAGTGAACAGCAGTGCAGCATCCTTGCCGTGCAGGTCAGCGAGCTCATGTTCAAGCTCCACGTGGAATTTGCTCGTCCCTGAAATATTTCGTGTGCCTCCTGCACCAGCACCATGCTTTCGTAAAGTCTCCCTTGAAGTAAAAAAGAAAAAGTGTTTACTATCTTAAAACTATCTGATTGTCGTATTTCATCTGTGCTTAATCTGTAATCACAACCATCCTTTAATGATTTTTGTTTAATGACACTAATCAGGGTTGTGGCTGATTGATGATCAGTGAGTCTACTCACATGATAGCCTGGGTGACTTTGGGGTGACGGCTCATGCCGAGATAGTCATTGCTGCACCACACAGACACGTCTCTCTTTGAGTGAAAAGACTCTGAGTAGTCGTCTGCCATGGGGAATGAGAAGGCACGCCGGTTCACTGTCTTAAAGATCCTGTATGTGTGATCTGCCTTCTTGCTTTCAATCTTCTTTTCAAAAAACCTGTCATACTGGAAGGTGACAGCTGAAGGAGGAAAAATGGGAGGACGGTTTTATGAGCACCAAAAAGATCAAAATACACTTATTATTTATTAAGAACAATTTGTCTTTCTTACACTCTGGCAGATGATCCTTTAGCAGGTGAGACACTTTGGAAGATACAGGCTTAAAAAGGTTTTTTGGCGCCCCTGTGATAACATCCACAACTGATAAATCCACCTCTGTTTGCCCTGTTCAAGACAGATCCACACTATTAATGATCTCTAAATCAATACACGGCATTCACTTGCAATGCACTTTGAAGGTCACTAGAGTGTGCATACTCCAAACACTGACCTTTCACATTTTACTTAACTGACTTGCAGGATGGATGTCCAATTACATGTATGGTTGTGTGATTGCTTACCTGGGCGGACAGAGTGCATCCACTGGACGTCCTCTTGCAGCTCCATGCTGGCCTCTCTTACTACCCTGTTGTTTTTCTGCACCATTTCTGCAGCCAGGAAAGGGCATTTGGAGCCCACAGCTTGGCCTGAAGGTGGCTTGATGTGGCCTGTGGGCAACCTGACTTCATGCTTTTGATCTACAGAACACCGGAGTGCATTTCTAAATTATTATTACAAAATAAAAAATCACCATTATTTGTATTAATCTAACAGTTCTAGGATGCTTTATGATATTCTCCTTGCAACTGACCATTATTTGTTGAAGAGCCTTCGGATGCTGAAGAGGACAGAGCTCTGGCCAGAGATCTGGAGGACAGGTCCATCATCACAGGGCACTTTTGCTCATAGCTCACCAGCGATGACTTCCCAGCCAGCTGCAGGCAAACACTGGGCAAAGCAGTCAGGAAAGGGCACCGGCGGATCACTGTGTCCATACTAGATATTCTTGACCTAAATGAGAGAGAAAAAGGGGAGCATTAAAAATATGTCAAGATAGTTTTCTTGCAAGTTTTCAAGGAAAGCATAATTCATTACATATATTCCATAAAGGCAAGATATTGGAATGCAACCTGCTCGTTGCTACTTTGCACTAACATACAATTAATAAAGACAGATAGCATGGGCGGTGTGATAAAGAAATCCTTCTTCTAAAACTATTCAGGTACATTTAAGAATATTTCACCCCAAAACTGATGCCACAGAAATGCAACCTTTATCTAACGCTCTATCAATTGTGTCCTAGTACCACACAGTCATTTCTTTACCTGAATACATCCCAGTCCACCTTGATGTAACTGAAGAAAAATGTCTTGCGAATCATGACTGTCTCCACACTAATATGTGACCATTGGAGACCAGATAGGATGTTATGTTAACAGCCCAAGGGGCTACTTTCATTCACACTGCTCTGTAGTCAGCTGTCCTTGACAAGTGGAAGAGGGGAAGGCCTCTGAAGGACCTGTGTTCCTTCTACAGCTGTATGGTTGTACCTAAGACAGAGGAGAAGAAGAGCCATCTGGCTGCAGTTCAGAGGAAACAGATACATGAACTGAATGAGCCCCCACCATAAAACAGGGGCTGGGTCTCTGTTGCAGATTAGAGATCCACAAAGTCAAGTCATGATGAATTGTCAGTGTTACTAATTGATGAATACGTTATTTTGTAAATTCTAAAAACAAACAAACAAAACAGCTTTGGGCCAAAATGCCCAAAAGAAAAAAACAAAAAGAAATTAACATCTTTGAGGTAACTGACATTGACTCAGAAATCATGTTTGAGATTACCACTGAAAGAACAACAAAACTAATATCTAATATGAGCCAAAACTAATTGCACACACCTTTTACCATGCATTCTATTTCACACATTTCCCTATAAGAACATCCACTCTGATCAATTGAAACAGGCTATTTAAGATGAAAAGTGGTATTGACAGACTTCATAAAATGCCAAAAACTATATCCAGCTGCTTCTAACATGATAACTTCTCTAGAGGCTTTTAGTAAAGATTGGTAGCCTACAGCAGCATCTTCATCATAAAGATTATGATAATTATGAACACTGGAGCCAAGGTTTAATTAATAACAGAAAAACTAATCTACAGGAGACTGTACCACATGTAAACTACCCCTGCTATATTCCCTCATACAATTCAGCCCACCTGTTTTATTCTTTATACTTGAAATGGTGCTGTCTTGTGTTCCTCCTTCCTCGGGAGCTTTCTGGAGACAATTCTTAATGCACATTGAAGAAACTTAAGCACGTCAATTATCGAGGTGACGTAGCCACGCCCACTGACGGCCAACCAAGATCGTCTATTGAAAACAGACAGCCCTCTGTGTCAATTAAACGGAACCCAAACTCTTTCTAAACGTGTTTTTTAAATGTGAATTGTGAAATAACAAAACTTTGGTCTGATTTAAACTTTCATTTCTTCATTATTACCAACGTTGCTCAACCCTTTAGCCTTAAATATATGATGTATTAAAATCACTGCACGAGTTACACAATGATGACAATGCCCTTACTGGAAGCTGCTGGGAAGTGGTAGTAAATACATACTCAATTGCTTTACTTAAGTACAATTCTGAGGTACTTACAGCTGCTTCCTGTTACAAATTACTTCGGAGATTATGACTTTATTTAAACCACATTGGCTATAGTCAATTTATAAAATATGATGCATTGCTGTCTGTTAAACAATCCAATTGTACACAAAGCAGTTCATATTTGCTCAACCTCAACCAACTAAAACATCAAAATACTACTTACATTCATCAATAATATGACACTTCTGTACCTTTAAATACAGAACTTACCAGTACGTAAGTACACATTTGAAAGCAGGCTTTTTATTTGCATTATTGTAATAATAGAGTATTTCTACTTTCACTTAACTACATGATCTGAATACTTATTCCACCACTAATAAGAGGCAATTTCTTATAATCTGTTATTAATTTTGGGGGGCTCTGGAGCCACCTATCCTCTTTATTTTCTCAAGGAAACTCATTCTTGTGATTTTATAAACAAAACCTAAAATAAAATATATTTCATTGTGTATGTAAAATAATTGTCATACTTGTTTTTACACTACCATTAAACACTGTTTTGTGACCTACCCTTGTATGTAAATTTGTGCTGAAGTTATGGTAAAAGTGAATAAATACATATGAGGAAAAACACAAACACACATATATATACAAAACTGCACTCTTCTCTAAAAATATGAGAAAAAAACCTGCTCTATTCTTAATGTGTCTGTGATGATTCTTTACCAACATTAAGAGTGGTGTGATATTGTTGAGTCCCTGTGGTAATGCCCCATTCTCAAATTTAATGAAAACTGTCTCCACCTACTGGAGAAGAGATTATATAAAGAACAGCAGCACAAGCCGTTAATAAATGAACAGCCTCCCAGATAATCCCAATTCCAAACCACAAAATCATTATCCTCATCTGCTCATCTGTAGTCTCTGTATGAGCAAGCATAGTGGTGTTCTGTGGCCGTAAAGCATGCAAGACGATCCTGAAACAGTTGTAGAGTAATTACCTCCATGAAGGAAACTCATCGACGTAGTGTCCAAACATCTTGGCAATAAAAAAGGCCAATAATAATATAAAGACCAAAAACATGCTCTGATTTGGGATTACAGGATTTTAATAATAGGATGAGTATCTGAAACACAACTAGAAAACATAAACACACAGTCACCAATAAATATAAAAACACTACAAAACGACTTAACTTCATATTTCAATCAGTCTAAACAAGGTCAGGCAGGACAGTTGCATGGGAGATCTTTATTTAGTTTTGCAACAGGCTTTAGCAGTTCACTTGTTATTCCACTAGGTGCCAGCAGTGTTCACACCCAGCCCCCATAACGCAGCTTATTGGGCAGGTAGATGCTGGTGAGGAAATCAGGAGCAATGGCTGCCAGGGACTGTATTTCCGCCTTGACCTTACTCTGCTGCATCAGTTCCATCTACAACAAGAGGAAACACGCAAGAGGAAGCCGTGGAAACAAGCATAAATTATCAGGTGTTTATCCCTAACAGCCACTCCACTGCCTGTTCTGTATCCTCAGTACCAACGAGCTCAGAGTCCTCTCACACACATTCCTTCGCCATGTGTCACATGAGCAAAACGTTAAAACTTCCTTTTGAAAAAGGAACAGGGTGCTTCAGACCAACATTTTCCCCAAGCAGGCCAATAGGAGCTGAGCGTGGTAGGTTAGGGATGTGGGATATGTACTAAGGTAGGTTTAAATGATCTTTCACATCATTTTCTTTTTAGTGATATGTCTAATATTTAGACTAATATTTGCTGCTCAAAATCACATGGTAAAGGTTAAAACTCATTCATCCAATCTAGTCAAATGTTTTTTGGTGGTTTAGTAGAAAAGATTCACACGAAGGAAAAAAGTATTTGATCTCACACTGGGACAGAATTTGAGATATTCTTTATTGCACTCGCAAATTTCTATGCAACTTCCAGATTTCCCTTTGCCTTAAAGCCCTTTCCCTTTACTTCTCTCACCTCTTTCTGCCAGTCTGGTTGGCTGGTTACGTACGGCCTTTTGAGGAGGCTGCTGAGTTTGCTTTCATCTCTCTTGGTGAGGGGGATCAGGGCATCCTTGGGAACCTGCAACCTTAAGAATAAAATGCAGATTTTACAACACGACTAAATTAATTCCCTAAAAATGACAGCAGCCAGTTTTGTTGATGGATTTCGTCCCTACACTGTCTCCTCCCATTCTCAACAGACTCACATTGAGGAGTTTTTATGTGTATGTTTAGGGCGACACATAAGAGGAATGACTGTATGGACTACAATTAAATGTATGTCAAAAAGCCCTTTTGGCCTAAATTTGTTCAAGGGGACATATACTTAAAAGTCAATATGCTCTCAGACGCAGCTCCTTGAAGGAAAAAAAAAGTGAGGCGACAGCAACAGAAACCAAAACAAACAATCTAAATGTCCCCAGAATATAATCCCAATTAGAGGCAGGAGGAGGAAGTAGGAAGTAGCGAATGTTGAGTCCAAACCTCTGAAGGTCAGAGGGGAGGAGGCCTAACCACATAACGCTGGGGACGGTCAGACTGCGGGCCTCAAACGACATGGCCTGTGGAAAAACAGACACACACACGCCCCGTCACACACACACGGTCACAACATGCTTGTATACAGGGTACATCCCAGATAAACACACATAAATCAGCACCATACCCACATAGTGTGGTTATGCCCAACACATGTTCACAATGAAGTTAATGAACATAAAGATGATTACACAAGCATCTCGGAGATCAACAAAGACATTGCCACACAATCATTTAGCATTTTCACTCCATACCATGTCAGTTTTAATATTATGCGATGGATGATTTTCACTCAAAGAGGGGCATGATTACATATTGCTAACAGAGAGACACTGAACAGGCCACATCGGATAATATACAGTACAGGAGTAAGTGGCATTGCGGGGCTCACCACAGATCCATACTTGTAGATACACATGATCTCAATCCCTGGGAAAATCAGAAGGAGAGAAACAGACACACTGCAATCACTGGCATACCAGAACAATTATCCTCCAAGATGTGTAACGGAGCTTAGAACAAAGTAAAGCATTACATGTGTGTCTCGCCATGCAATGGGAAAAGGGGTTAGAGGTATGAAGACTGATGAAAACCGAGCCATCCCGCCTGGACGAGATCACGCCAACGGAAATAAAAGCCAGACTAGGCACCATGACGTACCAGACAGGTGCTAGCGTTTGCTGGCTTAGTGAGACTCGCAACCCTACTGTGAGTGTGCAGAGATGAAAAGAGAGTCAAGTGTTGTTAAATGTGTGGAAATATGTGAAGTATGTGCGAGAGGTAAAACTGGTTTGCACTCAAGACAAATGATCACCATGAGGGTCAGCATCCACTAGAGCGAAGACGGGGATGTGCAGCGTGTCCCAGAGCTTTCTCACCATCAACCTGCTGTTCACATCTGGCACACCTTTGCCCTGATCCACACAAACACACTTGTTACACATACAGAACCCTAATACTACATTTACCCCCCCCAAAAAAAAAGAATGGCAAAAAAAAGGGATACACACTGTGATGAGGATGCAAGGTGAGAGCTTTGTGCAGAAGTTGTCATCCAGTAGTCTCTGAAACGTTGCATCTTTCTCAACTATCAGGACAAATTTAGCAGATGATACAATATCTGCACACAATCAAGGAAAACATAGATCCTGCAATTATATAATGTCCTGCATACACAGAAAAAAATATTTAATATACATTATGACATTCTAAGAAGTATCTAAGAGTCACAAATCACAAAGGATACTTCTAATCCCAACGATGTTTGATGAGACCGCAACAGCCTAAAACACAGACATAAAAATGAGTTCAACCAGTAAAAGATGTCACTCAACTGCATTGCTTTCTGTTATAAACCTTGTAGTATTGTCACATACAAGGTACCCTGTGGAGCTCCTGACACCTCATGGTGCTGCAGAGCAATGTTAGCACATGTTCTACCAGCACGAGTGCCACACGCTACAGGGGTACACGATACACATTTCTGACAAATGCAGATGGTGGTTAGTTGGTGTCAGTAATGTGCCATAAAGGGTGACAATTCAGGATAAAAAGAAGAGAAGAAGCCCTCAAGGCATAACAGTGTAGTTTTCAAAACATCAAAAAAAGGCAGGAGTATTCAACATGGATCCGAGCAGCATTTTTGTAGGAAAAAATATATAAATAAAGCTTTATTTTAAATGAAAACTCCTCAGGATACATTTAAGTCATAGCTGATTTATTGTTTCTTGGTGTAGTAACATGAAGACAGTTTCAGTCAGCAGGGCAGTCGATGGAACTTACAGCAGAGCTGGAGCGGCAGTCAATCCTTGTGCCGTCCTCCTCCAGATAACACAGATCACCTGAGATGAATCCCTTCGACGTGGCCAACTGTGTGTTACACACACACACAGTTAATACATGCTCACATTAACACATACAGTATATATGTACACATACTTCTGACACTGCCTCTTTGAATTTATTTTTAATAAAAATGTGTGTTTGATCAGAAGAACCATATTTTCCCCCCACAGGTGTTTCCTGATGTGAAGCACAACAAAATGTTTAAGATACCGTACTAAACTAAAAGATTTCATCTAACTCTGACCAACTAATAATAACAAAGCCTATGCAAAGACATTTTGCTTTAAGGTTTTTATGTTTGAGGTTTGCGTTTTCGGCCATACAATCACACAACATGTACATACTCTGTCACATCAACATGGACATGCACACTTACCACATGTAGTGATCTGCGAGGAACCTTTAGCATGCAGGAGATATCATCCACTATACTATCAACAGTTGTTTGGGAAACAAACAGCTGTGTATTGTTGTAATAGATGTCTCTGCGGAAACAAATCGTTAAATCCTTATGAGAGCAAATTCAGCAATAAGCTAGATACATGCACAGAATGTGAATTTAAAATGTGAATTGCTGGTGAAAACCTTTTTGTAGCATACGAGCTGCTCTGCACAAGTTTGTAGATGACCAAGAGGATCTTGAGGATTTGTGCTTCAAACAGAGGAACAAACAAATCACAAATGTTCTTGTTGTAAACAATAAACACTACACTCACTATCATGAGTGTTATATCACATCTTTAAAAAGGACTGGGAGTGGGGAAAAAACAAATAGTTATTCTGTTCTTAATTAAGATATCCATGTGGTAAACTGATCCTTAAAAGCTTCTTTCAACATATTCTGTCTCTGCCAATTTGTCACTTAAAACTACATCTGACTTTTATGGCCGTTTGTGCAGTTTATGCAGATGTTCACAATGAATATAAATGAAAGCCACACACAACTGTAAAAGTGTTTTAACTAAAAGGAATGTCGCAAAAACAGAAACCCTCACATTTGTAGCAAAACGAGAAAATACAAGAACAGAGGTGTGTGTATCTTCTCACCAAATTTAGTGACAGACGAAGCACAGTCGCTCCTAATGGTGGTGACGGAGCTTCCTGAACTCATTTGAAGCCCAATGGCACTGTCAAAACTTAAGTGGGAAGTAATGAAAGAAAAGCGTATAGCAATTCAAATGGGAAAGAAAGGAAGAAAACAGGCCATCAAAGCTATCTACGCTGTGCTACATTGACATTTTTTGCTTTGAAAATCAGCTCCCTCCACCTTTAAACGATCTAAAATTCCCCACACCCCGAGGGCTACCTGTGAGAACGCCTCCCCGGTACCTCACCGTCCTGATTCCTGGGTGAAACCTTTAGCGCTCAATCTGTGGGATTCTCACATTTGAAAGAGCTACACCAGAATGTGCTTTAAGCTGCGGCAGGGTTTGATCCGAACAAGACCAGACAGTCTGCTTTGCACTGAAGCTCTCCACAGCCTAGTCACATTAAAGCCCTTTGTACATTTATGTTTGTGTGTGCGCAGGCCAGTGCTTTTCAATCCCTTATCACTCGGTCATCTTTTAAGCAGCAGGAAGTTTCTTCAACTTTAACCACTCAAAACCAAAGCTAAAAGTAAAAAATTGTTCCCCACCTACCTGGATGCCCTTGCAGTCAATAAAACACCCCTTATACAAATTGAGACAGAGTTGAAGTGTGTATTTCCCCTTAAGGAAATAAAACAGCAATCTGATCATCTTGTGTGGCCTTAACTCCCACATAAAACCTACGCAGGTAAATATTTATTTATTTCTTTACACAACGTGGCTGCTTTTGTTTATGTTTTAAAGGTCAGACTGCTTACATGGATCCCACACAGACGGGGTGTAAAATGACTGCCGTGTTCAGGGTGGGGAGAAAAACCTTTCATGCTACAGCATGTTTTTAAATGAAGTTACCTGACGTTGGCCCAGCTGGATCTGTTGGGCAAGACCAGGACAGGGGCCTCATCTTTGGACAGACTGGTCACTATTCCTAGGATTATGTTTTCAATGCGAGTCAAAATTTCCTGGCTGGAAAATAAGATACCAAGAGGATGACAATATAGTATATCAAAAACATGAATAATGCAGAAGTCAGCCAAGTAACCAAAAAATCAAGAGAAATTTCTCCTGTGAATGTCAAAACTCTCTCTCTCTCTTTATATATATATATAGTTATATAGTATAATACAGTTTCACGAAAATCTGAGAAACTCTTTATGGATAAAACAATCAGACATTGCCACAAAGCAGTGCTGTTCTTTTTCAGCTTTGCCCACAATGTTCTAATATTTTATAAGATATGAAACGAATAGCTACTGTGCTACAGTATATACTGTTTGAAAAATCTGTGACGGTGGACAAATGTATATTTACTCAAATGTAATTGCTTAGGTCTTGCATGTATTCACACCACGAGTGTGGTTAACTGCTTGTTTGTGTAGGACACACAGCTCACGTTGGCTAACTAGCTAAAATTAAACTAAACTGCATTTTGATTAAATAAATTATCTATACCTAGCTACATTATAATTGGGTGGGTAAAACACCAGGTCATTTTGCTGCTGGAGAACCCCACAGGTCAATGGCACTTAATACCGCGGACGTATAAAGAGAAGAGACCGTGAACTACGCCGGGAACCAGACACGACGCTAACGTTAGCTAACCCAGTTAAACAAAGCGTTAGCCGCCAGTCGGAGCAGGTGGTTGTGAACTTACTGGCTGATTTCTTCTTCAGCACACTGGCAGGCTGTCGTGATTTCGACATCATGCAACAGTTGAGTACGGAGCTTGTCAATTTCAGAAAAGAGTTCTGCTACGCGGGATCCCATCATATATTTATTACACAGACTGTGACGTTATGTAAATTAATTATACACGCGATATTCCCGCTTAAGTAGTTTGTGCAAATCTCGCGCGTTTTGCGCAGCTGACATTTGTTCATATTGTATGTTTCTATCATGGATGTAGTGAAAGGGACATTCTTCACAATCATTACTTTGATGTTGATTGATGTTTTAATTACATTTAGTTTCTAATACTTCCATATGTTTACTTAATTACTTTTTCAAAGTGTTAATGCAAGACTTTTTATTCCTGCTTCTACTAAACAAATAAACAGTTTCTGCAACCCATCAATCATTCTGCATTAATGATATGCTGCTACATCTTAATAAAACCAGTTTGTCTTTACAACCTCTTGTGATTTGTTTCTTGACTTTATGTGCTAAATCTTCTTTCTTGTCTGTATTATCCATCAGGTTGCCACAGTTGAGAAATACCAGTATGAACAACCTACAATAAAAATACTGATGTCCTTACAGGCATGCAGCAGTCTGAACATGACTAGAAGAAGCTACCAGTCTTCCTCTTCAAGCTAAAGATCAGTGCACTTTTGCAAGCTGCGTCCATTAATAAGATCCAGGAGTGTGTGTGGGCCAGTTGGCACCTCATATGGTGTAAGGTAGTAGGCCTACACTGGTGGTGTTTAGAAAAATCCCCATTAGCACCCTCTGTGGCACTCAGTAATGAGACCCTTTATGTGAGCTTGCTGCTACTTGTCCAAAGGTGTGTCTACTGTATGTGTATTTTTCTGTTTGTGTGTGTGCTGGTTTCAGTGTGGGTAATAGGCAGTTGTTAGAGTTCCAGAGAAATCAAATATATATTGTATCTGACATGTGGAAGTGATTTTTATATATACTTTTGATGATGGTTGTGTTTAACGATAATGCAGTCCAACATGTGTTTCAGGGCTCAGTGGAATGCTGTAAATGTTGCTCATTCTTTTTCTTTTAGCAGTTCTGTTCACTGTATCAGACAGTTAATGGCTAATTACAGCTGTTTTAAGCTCTAACATTAAAATGGCATTAAAATTAAAATACGAAGCCTAGAAGAAACCTTACACACTGCTTCGTCAACCACATTTCCCAACCTGTTTCAGTCTCTTTGTAGAACCATATTCCATTCATTTGTGTCACTTTATTGTTAAAACAGAGCAATGTCCTTAGCTTTTAAAACTATTAGGTCATCCAGAGTCCCCACCTTCAAGAATTGCTGGCAGGCATGCTGTGTGTGTTTGCCGAGGCACTGCAGTCTTTCCTTCACAGTGTGAAGGCCTGGTCAGAGTGTGTGGGAGCCAGGATCTAAGGAGAAGAGGTCTACGCCCCCGACCTGACCCTGAATATTTCCTAATGTGCAGCTTTACCAAAGGTCCCCTTTTCCCCTGAGTGGCTATGACAAGCTGCTTCCGTAGTAATGGCTCTTAATTTCTGAGTAATTGCTATCTCTAAGTGATGAGGGACAACCCCTCACCCAAGATGAAAACAATCTTAACATGTGGAAGACCACAGGTTGTAAGGGTCCTTTTTCTTCTGTTCCTGAAAGACTGAGACCCCCGCTGTTCCTTTGGCCCGGGAGATTTGTGTCGAGTGTGAGGCCCTAACCTGAGGAGACAGAGTGCAACGAGTCATGTGCTTGTCTCGGGATGAGTGTTTGTGCTGGGTGTGGGGAGGGAGGGGGGAGGGTGCATGGGGGAAGTAGGGGGCTGCAGGGTCAGAGGAAAGAGAGTGGGGGCACTCGCTGCAGGTGAGGGGGATTAACTGCAGCTAGAGGCCCAAAGAAACTAAATACAGATCTGTCAACCTAATCCTCACAAATAGAAAACAGAGCTGCCCTCCCTTCACAATCCACATAGTTCAGCACCTCGGCGGGGGGGGGGGGGGGCGGCCGCCCCCCCCCGCCACCGCCCCCCCCCCAGCCGGCGGCGCCGGAGCGCGGCCGGTAGGCAGGGGGGGGGCGGGGGGGGGGGGGGGGGGGG